>PGFW01025732.1:0-11157 GCA_003123925.1 Haematobia irritans
GTTCCCAAATGACGGATATTTTGCTATTTGTATTATTTCACCCTTGTATGCAATCAGATACTATCGATCCCTTTGTATGGGAGGTAGGTTAGGTTAGGTTAGTACGTGAAGCAGTGTTCCGACAGGAACCAAACTTCGCATTTGTCTTAGTTTTGACCATGAAGAAGTCCCTTCAAAGTTTCCCTTTCCTACGATGCCTCCTTCTACTATTATCCATCGTTTTATGGCATCGAAGTGCGGTTGCCACATGGGCGAGGAGACAACTGTAGCTTTGTACTTCGCTGCAAAAACGGCAATACGGAAAAAAAGTGGGGACTAAAGAACCAAAAAATTGTGGATTTGCTATACACGGCAGTTGTTTAGACCCTATAATGCTATATGGTGGTTTGTAGTTCTTGGTTGGCCGCAACTTCCAAGAAAAACCGACTGGTTTAGATAAAGTTCAGCGTATGGCGTGTATTTCAGGGCGCATTTCAGCAAGACAGGAACAAATTCACTTAATGTCAATGCTGCATCTATTGCCTTTAGACATTTTGGCCAAACATTTGTCACGCTGCAACAACGCTGTTGCGGTTGCGCGAACTATCGCTGTGGTCGGAAAAAGGTTACGGTCTACAGTTGTGTCCTCTAAAATAATGTTCAGATGTGCTAACGTATGGATTACACTTTGTGCGAGTCCACTTTTCGACAAAAAGTTTGAGACTCTTATTCCCAACAGTGGAGGCGTGGTGCTACACAGACCCCGGGGAATAAAGAATATATAGATTTCTACACTGATGGCTCCAAATTGGATGGACAAGTGGGTTTCGGAGTATATTCTAATGATTTGGAACTTCAAATAGCGAAAAGATTACCTAATCACTGTAGTGTTTTTCAGGCTGAAATATTAGCAATAAGAGAGGTGGCGAATTGGCTGAGAAGTAATGTTCCAAAAAATGTGGGCATTAATATATACTCAGACAGTCAACCTGCAATAAAATCCTTGGACTCTGTGTTCCTCAACTCGAAAACGGCCATCGACTGCCGCAAATCTCTCAATGAGATGGCTGAGCAGTACAATATTCACCTAATATGGGTGCTGGCCATAGGAACATACCGGGGAACTGCGAAGCGGATGAGTTGGCAAGGCTAGGGACTACCTTACATATTCCAGGGGAACTAGAATTTGTTGGTATGCCCTACACACATAAAAAAATTTCACGAAAATTTTTCCAATTAAAATTTTAATTGAGTTTTAAAAAATATTCAATTAAAAATTTAATTGATTCAACAAATGTTTTAATTGAAACAAAAATCAATCACAAAAATAATAGTATCAATTAATTTTTTAATTGGATCAATTAACATTTTAATTGACCTTCAATTAATTTTTTAATTGATACTATCATTTCTGTGATTGAAGACATTTCAATTAAAAATTAATTGGATCAATTAATTTCGTGATTGAATCAGAAAAAAATTTTTTGTGTGTAGCTACCTGCAAGCTCATGCTGCGTGAGAAGGCTGTTATGATGGCAAATGTTCGATGGGAGAATTGCAAGGGTTGTAACGACACCAAGCAAATATGGCCCCATTTCAACTTAAACCGCACACTAGATATGCTAATGTTCTCGAGACGTCAGGTATCACTCCTGATATCTGCTATAACGTGTCGCTGCCTGATAGGAGATTTTGCAAAAACTATTGGCGCGAAGTATAATGACTATTGTATGAGCTGTCATGATGCGGAGGAAAAAGAATCAATTAAACACCTCTTGTGTGAGTGTCCTGCATTTTGTGTAAATCGCAAGCAACTTTTAGGAGCATATATCTTCAGATTACTGGCGGATCTGGAAAACGTTAACTTAAGCAGTCTGCTAATATTTTTGGAACAATCTGGTTGGTTCAACAAAGAAAAATAATCAAGAAGGTTCAGCGGTTAAAACTAGAAGTGCCCATATGTAATAGGTACTTTTAGTTAATGTGGTATCACAATGGACTGAATAGTCTAAGTGAGCCTGAATCTTAATCGGGCTGCCACTTTAACCTAACCTAACCTATTATATGTTAAACAATGTTAGGATATAAATTTTTGTATCTCCACGTTTTTCTATTACCCGCAACAAAGCTTTGTTTTTACATACTGTAAAACACGTCCAAGTTTCTCGCATCTACAATATGCGAACAAACAAACTTTTTCCACGAAAAGAAAATTCCAAAAAATTTTTGTTGGTCTAAAATTTTGTTTGGGAAGAAAGAATTATATGTTGCGTATAGAATTCATCATTAAAATTTATGTATATGTATTAAAGCTAATTGTTAAAATGTCCTTAGCACTATTACTTACAGTAAAATATGAGTTCTATAGGCATCTTGTGCATTGGGGACAAACGTAGCAATTGGCACCATAAACAAATATTTATTTGCATTTACAGAGACAATTTTGCCAATAAGAGAAAACTTCGTTGGTTTAACATTTCGTTTCTGAGGAAATAATTTTGTTTTGTGTATGGAGTGTCAGTGAGAATGTACATATATTCCAATATGAAGATAATGAGTCCTTTTTAAATGCATAGGTCATTAACATACGATATCCAACAAAGCATTTCAGTTTCCCACGCTTAGGATAAAAAACTTCCCAACAGTTAATCAATAATATGTACTTCCTATGCATTTTCTCTGGCAAAAGTTTCCTCTGAAAAAATTATGATTAATCTTTTCCATACAGAATGCAGCGGTTAAGCGTTACAAAACTACGACATTTTATTCTAAAGTGCCTGCGTTTCTTATCTTTATCCTCCTATCCTTCATACTTGCAGAACGGCACAACCACTCTTTCTCATGGGTCTGATAGCTTACTACTCGAATGGTGAAAACAAGATAGAGACAGCTTATCTTTATGCGGCTGGTGTTATATTGTGCCAGCGCTTTCAATGTGATGTTTACACTCCCTACATGCTGGGCACTATGCATGTGGGGCATGAAGATACGGGTGGCTATGTGCAGTATGATCTATCGGAAATCACTGAGGTTAAGTAAAACTGCTTTTTTTGTAGCTACCACTGCTGGTCAGGTGGTTTCAATTTGATCTCGAATGATGTGGGCCGTTTTGATTATGGCTACCATATTCAAATCATTATTTGATGGGTCGGACCCATGGAACATGTCTAATAACATTATCTGATGATATGCAAAGGTAAGTGGCACTTTATAAGAATAATGATGAAACACACCATTGATAATAACTTTTTCCCTCGATAGATCGGTATTGGCTGCAGTATTTGGAGTTAAGCCTTCACATGATGATGTTAGTCATACCTCTACAAGGGATGGTTGGGAAAAAACCTCTGTTTTTGCGTCTGCGCACCGCCTTACGGACTGACGAACGTGTTCGCATGATGAACGAAATTATCTCAGGAATACAAGTAATCAAAATGTATGCTTGGGAATATCCTTTTGGAAAGATTGTGGCCTATGCTCGCAAAAAGGAAATCAATAGCATTCGCCATTCTTCCTATATAAGAGGCATTCTGCTATCATTCATTATGTTCCTAACTCGCGTGTCGATTTTCCTAAGCTTGGTGGGCTTTGTGTTGCTGAGTAAAACCCTAACGGCTGAGATAGCCTTTGTGATAACAGCTTATTATAATTTCTAAGGGAAACCAATATGACAGTATTTTTGCCTCAAGTAAGAGCAATTACATCTATGCTGATCTCTCGTTAGCCCTAAAATATGGATTTTTCTCGAAGGTATTTCTCCAATTGGCTGAAAACATGGTGTCATTAACGTATTCAAAATTTTATGCTGTTATGAAGAGACTGGATGTTGTGGATAAATCTGTCGATTATATCAATTACGATGGTAGCAATCAGTCGTACATGTGATCAAGCAGATGACAGGATCTATGGAAAGAAGATGAATGCCGCAGAAACAGCCCTTGGTTCTGCAAAGTCATGCTTACACTTTCGGAAGCTGGCATCGATTATTAGCCAAAGTTTAAAGCTAAATGGGATCCAAGTTGCTACGGGGACGAATACATATTGGATGATGTTAATCTGCGGGTACAACCAGGCACGCTAGTTGGCGCAATAATAGGCCCCCACAGTTGGATCAGGAAAATATCGAGGTAACTATTATTACGCATAGAAAGTTTTTCCTTTCTGAGGAAATTACATTTACACAAAAAAAAACAAATATACGGCCGTAAGTTCAGCCAGTAGATTTTTTTGGAAAATCGGCTATATAACTATATTACCGATATGGACCAAGTTGCATGGTTGATTTAGTGGCCATATACTAGCGCAATGTTTACCAAATTCACAAACGTCCAAATTTTTCAACCGGATCGGAAGATTTGTCTCCAAAGAGCTCCGGAGGTCAAAATCTGGGGATCGCGTTTTAAATTGGGCTACATAGAAGTTTATTGACACGGTATGGAGCCAATTTTTGCCATGGGTGTTTGAGACGGTATTAGCTAACACCTAGTAACTCAAATTTTCAACCGGGATCGGGTAGGAATTTTGCTCTTCCAAAGGCTCCGGATGGTCAAATCTGAGTGCGGATCCGGTTTATATGGGGGCTACATATAATTATGGACCGATATGGACAATTCCTGCATTGTTGTTTAGAGGCCGTATAGCTAACACCAACGCACCAAATTTCAACTCGAATCGGATGAAGATTTTGCTCTTCCAAGTTGCTCCGGAGGTCAAAATCTTGGGATCCGCTTTATATGGGCGTTATATAGAATTTATGGAACGTATGTGAACAATTTTTGCCATAGTTGTTAGATACCAATATACTTACACCATGTTAATTGACGATATGGACAATTCTGCTTGATTGTTAGAGGACCAATATTCATTTCCTCACCGACGAGGCTTCCGGAGGTCAAATTGGATCGGGGTATATCATGGGGGCATATATTTTAATTATTGACCGATGACGAAATTTTAGATCTGTGTTTGTCTTGGATGTACCTTTCTTTCAGGCCAAACAAAGTTTTCATTTGGGTCGAAAGCGGCAAATAATATGTGCTCCGGTTAGTTCTAATTTCTGTTTTTAGTAGTCTATAATATCGAGCTTTGAATACAAAAATAAAATTTTGGTACAATTGACCAGAAATATTTTTAAAAATATTTGAATTTTAAGCTTGTTTTGTCGAAGATTGGGTAACAATTATGTGGATGGTGTACAAGAAACGAATGGTCGATTTCTGTCAGTTAAATAATATTTTGTGTAGATATTGTGAGGTGGTTTTGGAAACTAAAACAAAAATAAATAAATAAATAAATAAGTTGAGCAAATTAAAATTTTGAAAATTTTTAATTTAATAAATTTGTTCCTTTTGCAAAAATAACGTAACTTTTTCAAAATTAATAAAATTTTATTTTTTGAATTGAATATTAACAAATACAAATACCAAAATCAATAAAAGAAATGAATTTGTTACATGTCCTCAAAATAAAACCGTCAAAGATAAAAACCAAGAAAAAGAACAAAATAAGAGAAAAAAAATGAAATTTTCACGCTGTAACTCGGCTCTACCATGCAAAATTTCAAAAGAGTGATATAACAATCGTTCCCAAATGACGGATATTTTGTCATTTGTATTATCTAACCCTTGTATCCAAGGCCTTTTCTAAGTGTTTCACTGCAATGTGAACGCCGTTCGGACTCGGAATAAAGGAGTTCCCTTGTCATTGAGCTTAACATGATCGAGGCAGCACTCAGTGATAAGAGAGAAGTTCACCATTATGGTATCACAATGGACTGAATAGTCTAAGTGAGCCTGATACATCGGGCTGCCACCTAACCTAACCTAACCTACCAATGCCCCTTAACTTTTGTCCATTCGTTATATGGCACGCGAAGTGCGGTTGCCTTCAGTTGTAGAATTCTACAAAAAATGTTAGATTTTTTTACTGTTTGGTAGATCGGTAGAATTGTTATTAAAGCTTTGGGAAAAATTTGACAGAATTTTCTATAGAAGTAAAATTTGAAAAAAAAATTATCTATAGAAATAAAATTTGTAACATTTTCTATAGAAATAAAAATTTGACAAAATTTTCTATAGAAATAAAGCTTTGGAAAATTTGACAGAATTTCAATAGAAATAAAATTTTGACAAAATTATTCTATAGAAAAAAAAATTGGACTAATTCTATAGAAATAAAATTTTGACAAAATTTTCTATAGAAATACAATTTTGTCAAAATTTTATTTATTTATTTATTTTCTCTTGGCGAATCCAAGCTGCAAAGCCATATACGGATTCCAAAACTACACAAATTTCTATAGAAATAAAATGTTATCAAAATTTTCTATAGAAAAAACATTTGACAAAATTTTCTATAGAAATAAAATTTGGAGAAAGATTTCTGTAGAAATAAAATTTTGTCAAAATTTTCTATAGAAATAAAATTTTGTCAAAATTTTCTATTGAAATAAAATTTTGACTAAATCTTTTATAGAAAAAAAATTTTGACAAAATTTTCTATAGAAATACAAATTTTGACAAAATTTTCTATGGAAATAAAATTCTAACAAAATTTTGTAGAGTAATAAAATTTTGTCAAAATTTTTTGTAGAAATAAAGTTTTGACAAAATTTTCTAAAGAAATACAATTTTGACAACATTTTCGATAGAAATAAAATTTTGATAAAATTTTTTATATAAATAAAATTTATAAAAATAAAATTTCGAAAATGTTCTCCAGATTTTGGTACATTATTTATGGCTCAAGTGGCAACTGTGGCTGTGAGATGTGAATTAGGGGTGCAACGTTCGGTGGCATATAAATAGCAAAAATTCTGTAAAAGCAAAAGAAACAATGTTGAAACCAACTAAATCACTAAATCACTAAAATTGTTTTTTTATCTCATTTTTTTTTTCTAATTTATAAAAAAGTGTATATTTAGTTATTCTTTATTCTTAACCTTTATAATTTATTACTGTTAGTTTTTATTCCAATTTTTATTTTGTTATTTTTGTCAAATTTTTAGATTTTTAAAGTTACTTTTGTAGTCTTTTTTATAACCATTTTGTATTGGCCTAAAGGCTTGGTTATTTTCACAATAAATATAAATAAAAAAAAATAAAAAACCATTCTTTGAATATGTCTGCAGTCATCTATGCGCTCTTAGAGTTTATACGAGTTATACGACTTGAAATCGAACGAAATTTGTCATTTCTTGGTAGCCAAAGAACGAAACGTTACTAGGAGATCGTAACGTTTCGTTCTTTTTATTTATTCTTTAATATTTTTGTTTAGTTCGGCTCGCTGCCATCGGAATAAAACACAGATGTTTTTTGTGAGTTGTAATTTAATTCAAATATCTTCAATATTACGAAACATCTCTGATGTCTGATGGAAAAAAATGAAAATCAAATTAAAATTTTTACCACAACGGGGGATTTATACTTTTTTACTTCCATGGAAGTTCTATTGAGAAGGTTAAGTTAATCTAAACATTAGGGAGTATTAACTGACTCTGAACGCCTCGGGCCTCACAAGGTTCCAAGAGTATAGTAATACCACCTACGTGGCAACCGTGGGCCTATCGATCGGTTCCAGCATCTGACACCCAATATTGTTGAACCATATCCGGAAAGTGAATTTCATTATAATGGCAAACTGGCCGATAAACACTTTAAATTGCAGATGATTCCTTCAATTTTTGTCTGATTATTCAATTCAATTCAATTTTTTACTTTTTCTATTTTAATTTCAGTCTAATACAAAGTATATTGGGCGAATTAAAACCCGAATGTGGTTCGATTAAAGTAAATGGCACATTTTCCTATGCCTCGCAAGAACCTTGGTTATTCACAGGAACTGTAAGACAGAATATTCTTTTTTGGCCAGCCTTTCGATAGAAGACGCTACAATTCAGTGGTGAAGAAATGTGCTCTGGAACGAGATTTTGAACTACTGCCTTATGGCGATAAAACTGTTGTTGGAGAGAGAGGTGCCTCCCTATCGGGTGGTCAAAAGGCTCGTATTAGTTTAGCCAGAGCTGTATACAGGAAAACTTCGATATACCTACTGGATGATCCTTTAAGTGCAGTGGACACACATGTGGGTCGCCATCTATTCGATCAATGCATGCGCGGTTTTCTACGTGATAATATTGTGGTTTTGGTTACACATCAGCTACAATTTTTACAATCTGCCGATCAGATAGTCATTATGGACAAGGGTCGTGTTAGTGCCGTTGGCTCTTATGAATCCCTGCGTGAAAGTGGTCATGATTTTGCACAAATGTTGGCCGATCCAGAGCGTGAAGAATCCATGGAGACAAAAACAAGATCTAGATCGGGTAGTCGCATCATTGATAGGCAAAATAGTGAAGCCTCAATAAGCTCTGTGGCTGACTCTACATTGGATGAAACACCACCACAAGTGGAAGAGACTCAGGAGGAGGGAAAAATCGGTTTGGATCTCTATAAGAAATATTTCAAAGCTGGAGGAGGATTTTTCATGTTTTTTGTCATGGTACTATTTTGCATATTGTCTCAGGGATTGGCTTCATGTGGTGATTACTTTCTCTCATATTGGTGAGTATTAGAATGACGTGGGTGGCCAGTATGAGAGGTACTGGGAGTGCGGGAGCACCAATTGATTTTTGAATTGACTTTGGTGATTCAACTATCATTCAATTTCTGTGATTGAAGACATTTCAATTAAAAATTAATTGGATCAATTAATTTCGTGATTGAAGATAAAAAATATTTTTTTCTGTGTATGTTAAATTCTAGTTTACCTTTTGCGCTATTTTCAACAAATTCTCATAGGTCGTCTTTCCTGTTTGTTTACCATACCTGAAATACCATTCTTTTCACTTTTGTACATAAGTTCATACGGTGATACCAAATTCGACCACTTGACCTGCTCCCTTACTTAAAACCTTATCGGATCCATAACCAGTATGTAATCGATGGGCTATTGTTTAGGACGGTACAGACTGTTGAATTTATAAGTATGGTCGTTTGTCATAAGACCTATCTGTTTGTGGATCCACATTGGCAGTGGTCTTCATCCATTACTGAGTATAACGATTTTACGTAAATACTTGCACGTCGCTAAACACACTATTTTTGCGTTGCGCGCGGACGCAGAGACCCACACTGAATTGGCTCCACCTTCGGATATTTTTGTTTTGCAAGCCATTGTAAATCGTGAGACGAAACTTCTTAAGTTGGAGCCTGTGAAAATGAGAAAATGCGAAACGGTGTGTATTACATAATGAAAACAACTAGAGGTTATTGAAAGCTATATATTGAAGAAAATCATTTGCTGTTCTTGATATTGAGAAGAACCAAAAATCCATTGTCTCTTAACTGTCGACAATCATCTATATGGACAGTAAAAGTAGTGCACTTCCAAGAGAATTGCCTCTCGTGGTATTCGTGATGGAAATCTTTTTCAGACCATAGAGTTAACAGGCGTTATTGCGGTAGTCTCTTGCAAACTAGTAATCTGTATTAGGAAGGAGAATGTGCAATGTTTTATATCCATAGGCCACATACAATATAAGAGTAATCACAGCCACTGCACAATTTTCAAGTTACCATAGGTGTTATTACGCAGCTCTGAAACTTAAAATCCAACTGATTATTTACCTTTTTTTCTAAAATTTTATATAGGCTAGAGTTACCTGCCTACAACCAGAAGTATATCGGTTAATTCACTACCGCTTCCATTCAATCGCGAGACTTGAAGGGCTAAAAAGCCAGAAAAAGTATCTGGCTAGCTTTGCTAGGTCCAAGCTTTACCGATGGCCTTTTGATATTACCATCGATGTACAGGCAAGAAAACATTATTTCGTTTCGGAAGCTTTTTAGGTATCATAGTAGACCTCCAATGGTGGGAAGAGGAGTCCTAACAGCTCTAAGAAATGTATTTCCAAATCACCTCACCTAATGAGCGCTTCCCGATATTATAATAAATATCTGAAAGTGATGGGAGAGGCCTAATCAGCCTCTAATTTTAGAAGTCCTCAGAACTTGTTTTCTCAACTGCAGAATGGACCTTGATTTGAGGAGCAACTCTCAATTCGATATCAGAAATTTCGATCCAATTCCTCGTGTTCACTCCATCAAAGCGTTGGTAAACTCTTGCACAACTTCACATTTACTCTAACAGCAATTTTCTCCCCGGTCATTTGTATATAGCAGGCACTTCCTCTCGTGCCAGCTGTCGCAAATTTTATGAGAATCTGTATGAGTCATCGGAGATGGATTTAAATTATAACGCATTGTTCCCGTCAGAATAGTAACTGGTTCCTGGGGTATTATCGAAGATTTTACTACGTAAATCATGGTAGAGTCCATTGGTTTTGGTGTCACGTTGAATGCGATAAATATCGAGCCATCGGTATAGGACAAACGGAAGAGAGCATTTATTAGAGATGTTTACCAGCTCCCGTACGACCCTACAATACCAACCTTGTTTCACGGTGGCTTTATTCAAACAGATACTCAGAAGAATTTCCAGAACATATATCTGATTTGGGATCTAGGGAAGTACGTTAAGCTAATTCATTCAAAAATTATTGTGTGCCTTGCTTCGGGTCCATGTTTTTGTGGTTGTTCTATCGCCGGGCGATTCCAATTCACGGCCTCCTGGTTTCAATATCATCGTAATCCACCACACTTTCCACAGCAGTCATTATGTGTTCTCCAATTCGAGCATTGTTCTCATATACCCCATTGGAACCATTCCAGTCATACCCATAGGCCTGGGTAATAGCTAGACCAAACATCTCCACACATTTTCAGGAGAAAATATGAAGAAACTCCAAGGTGATTATTGCTAATAAGATGACACAAAAACAGTGCCAAGCCAATAGCGCCAAAGGCAGCGTGAGGTACAAATGAAAGGAAAAATGCAGAACTATGCATATCCTGATAATTATCAAACTCCTTGATCTAAAACACGTTGGGCTCCAAATGCTCTGATTGTCGAAAGGGCCCGGTTAAGGAGGCACCAATGGAGAATAGGATGGGAGATCGAGCCGACAAAATATTTTCTATAGAATTATAAAGTCCCAATGAATAGCATACAAAATTCACTTATGGCTTCCAATCGTTTAAATCCCTGGATGTTTTCAAATAAAACGTGCGTAGATTGTAAAACACGATAGCCAACAGGGAGGTTGGGTAAGCAAATACA
>PGFW01025734.1:9112-23154 GCA_003123925.1 Haematobia irritans
TTTAATCTGAAATCACAACAATAATAGATAAATTTTGATATATTTCCAAAATCTGGAAATAAAATAAAATTAAATCGGCTATAAAAAATTTCGTTGTCTCTTTGCTAGGGGTTGGTATAAAATATTGTAGGGTTGGGGAAAATTTCTTAAACAATTTTAAAAGTAAACTAAAACTAAATCAATATTATTTTATTTTACAGACAAACAATAAATTTGCCATCAGTGTAACAAATATTTTCCCCATGTAGATGTATTGAAGGTTTTAACAGATTATGGTCTATGGATACTTTAATGTCCCTCATTGGCATAGGATAGAGCATAAGGATTGTAATCGATATGAACATTTGACCGTGGAAATATTGGATCAATGTCACAAAGTCTAGCCCTAGCTGTTCGTCCATCCAACTCTTCCTTATTGCTTAAGTAAATAGCAGTCTAAGTTGCTATTGCTACAGACCATGTACGATTCTATTTTATTGAATAATAAGGGACCACTTTTTATAGTCAAATCTGAAACTAATATTTCGTAGTCGAGATTAGAAACGTATATTGAACCCATGAACCCTTGTATGCATAGCTGTAAATCTGATTACATTTAAAAAAAAATACCCAAATCCTTAAGGTGGGTATTAAGTTCGAGTATACCGCTAAGAATCGCTAAGCTGAAATCTAAATCAGTATAGAAAAACGCAATAAAATATACATATTTGTTTTGCAAATTTTATATAACTTTGATTGAAGAATAGCCCAAAGCAACTTTTCATAAAGTTTATATTCTTTAAAATTGATTATTAAGGAAAAGTAATGGTGAAAAAATTGTGATTTTAGCGTCTCAACTCGAACTTAATGCCCACCTTTAAACAAAAAATTTCAAAACTGTACAACACTTGAAGATACCCTTGAGTAACATAACAAACAGATCACCAAAATAAAACAAAAATATTTTCTTCTATTTTTTTTATTAATGTTTTAAATAGATAATATCTGTAATATAAATAAAAGAAAGTGACCAATTCGAAGTCGAAATCATTCACATTTTTGCGAACCATATAATGATCATTTCATTATTGGCACGTGACGTTATTCTAAAATATATATATATCATATAAATATAAAAAAATATAAATATATATATAAAACACTTTTAGGAAAACAAAAGACTTTAAGACACACACTTCAAAATTTTTAATTGATAGTTTCACATGTCGCACTCTGGATAATAAAACAAAATTTCGAGATAACAAAAAAAAAAGAAACATTGTTTTAATACAAAAGGGGGATTATTAACAAAGACTAGTTTACAAAAAACCATTTAAGTGATATTGTTATCCACATTTGGGTCATTTCAATCAAATGCTTTACCATAGCTTATACATACAGGGATATGGTTCATTGGTTGTGAGTAATTCTGCAGAAAATTCTAATATTTCTTTATACTCTGCATCGTAAAGTGAAGGTATACATAGATTTTCTAATTTGTCGAAATGGCGGAGATGGCAGTACTGATCATTATGATATGATATATTTTTAATATGCGCTAAATTTCAAGAGGATCTAAATATCTGTGGTTTTTATTCTAGTTAAAAAAATAACAGATTTATAATGCAGAAATTCATCAATTTACCACCAGGCAGTTTAGGTTGAGAATACACGGAAAATCATATTGTCGTGAGGCAAAAAATTTCACATCATTGAAACACGAATGTGAATTTTGCTTAGAATATAAGACACATTTCTCACCAAATGGTGATAAAATTTAAGTTCAAGTTGTTTTTTCCTTAACATGAAAGAGAATTTTGTTTGACTAAAATCACTTGACTTTAACAATTCGGAAAAATTTTTGTTTTTTTATTTCAGCTTAAAACCATACATTGACTAAACTACTAGTGTAGCTTAACCAACAGAGGAAAATAATGTTTGTCAAATTTATTTGGGCAAAGCCCTATAGACTGCAAGATGGTTGGATGGACGCACGTTCGGATTAACCACATTTCCTCATCAGCATCCTTCTACTTGCAGCAAAACTATCAAATCCAATTATCAGATAAAATTCAGCAGTTCATTAAACCCAACAATTGAACCACACTTGAAACCTTCCGCAAAAAGGTTTTGTATGTTAATGCACGGACCTTATGCCAGAAAAAAATTTTTTCTGATTCAACACAACATAATTGCTCCTTATTTTTATAAATATCAATTTCAAGAAATGATACGTATCCAATTAAAGTTCTTGCAAAGCGTCAATTAAGTTTATTGCATTCACAATGCCAAAAAAAGTTAAGAAATAGTGCATGATTTGCTATGAATTTAAAACAATCTTTATGAATTAATTAACAATTTTTAATTGCAATAATTCATAAAACATAATTCATTACTTAATGACGATAACCATTTCGTGAAATTTGAATTAGTTGTTGCTATTTGACTATACCATGGGAAAAAAATGCCTGGGCAAAAATTTCGACACATTGAATACGACAATGTTAATTTTCACATAGATCACATACCAAAACTGTGAATTAGCTAAGTCATATTTGTTTCTTACAAAAGAGTTTCATTTCTAGCATCATTTGGCTTGAATCAATGACCAAAATGCTCATTAGTTAAAATTACAAAATCGTTGGAAGACGTCTTTTTGTTGCTTTGTGTCTATGACTGATCACCTATTTAACTAGCAAATTTTAGGGCCAATATATTTTTAAGGCCTTTAAACATTGAACATACACAAGAATTTTTTTTCTATTCATCACGAATTAATTTGATCTCATTAATTTTTTAATTGAAATGTCTTCAAATCACAGAAATGATAGTATCAATTAAAAAAATTAATTGGACAGTCCAATTCAAAAAATTAATGATCCAATTAAAAAAATTTAATTGCATACTATTAATTGCTGTGATTGATATTTTTATTTCAATTACAAAAATTGACAATGATTTTCAATTTCAATTAAATTTTTTAAAACTTTCGTGAATATTTCTTTGCCCAGCACAGTCTTCTGTTATTTAAAGAAAATTTTCATTTTTTATGACCGCGAGCAAAATAGATATAATTTAACTAAAAGTTTCTCATGAAACAACTTTAAACTTACTCAAACACAAATTTGTTCTGATTCAATGACGAAATTAATCGATGCAAATTGCATTTTTTTAATTTCATAATGTCTTCCAATCACAAAAATGATTTGTATCAATCACACGCTTTTAACTTGGGCATAAAAAATACTTGTATTAAAAAATTTAATTGATTTTCATTAAAGCATTAATTAATTTTTATTGATTCAATTACAAAAATATAATTGATGCTGACCGGCCAAAACTCAATATTGATTGTCTTAATTAAAATTGTAACTATTTTCAATTTAACTTCTCCAATCTGACCGTTAGTGTTTTTAGTTTGCATTAAACAATGAGATTGTTTGCAAATAAATTTTAATTAAAAATTACTGACTTAGTCTTTCAGTTAAAAAAAAATTGTCCATCACTTTTTTTAAACTGTCCGTAGTCCTCCGACTTTGATTTTAAATAGTTATTGTTATCAGCTTAAATTTTTTAGTTTAAAAAATTTTTAAAAATTTTCAATCAATTGACTTAATTGACTTTAATAATTTCTATCTTAATATTACTAAGTTAACTTATCAATCAAGTAATTCTATTATTGCAAAAAATTTTCAAAAACAATTTTTCCTTAGAGAAATTGACAGCTATTTCGTGACCACTTTAGTCCAAGTTTTTAACAAAAAAATTATTTTGATCTTTACACCCAAAATTAATTCTGTAATCTATTTTTTTAGTTCCCAAAACACGATTCATGTTTCAAAAAGGATTTCTTAACCCACTTGAACGAAAAAACTTAAAGCCCATAAGTTGATTCAAATTCTTAGAAGAATAGCGCGATGCATGAGCTCAGCTTAAGCCGAATATTTAAAGCTCCAAAACAAAAAGTTCTCACTAGAGGTCTGCAACAATTTCACTTTGTAAATGAGAGTACACGCTGTACTTGTCCTACATTGAGCCTACATCTATTTGACGAGAGTCGCACATAAACAATTGGTACACACTTTGATTGAACACCAAAAAGCCACGAGTAAACTTCTTGTTGCTACTCTTGATCGTCTTCACTTACCAACAAACACATATTCCTCTCTTCTCTCTTATTGAAGTGTACTCAGAGTGATCAAGTCGAGTATGTGTTGCGAAAACAAAACTTCATAGAGTACTTCATGCTACACGTGCAGTTGCAGAAATACAAAAAAACAGATTACTCTCCATAATATATGTTTTTCGCGTTGTTATAAAAGAACGGCAAACGTTTAGGCTAAGTGTGTGACATACATAAATAAAGGGCTGAATTCTTTTGAGGTTAGGATTTTCATGCATTAGTATTTGACAGATCACGTTGGGATTTTCAGACATTTGGCTGCTCTAAAGAGAAAGATGCTCAGTATTGCTTTGACCATTTCATCCATGATAGATTACTAACGAGCAACGCTTGCAAATCATTTGAATTTTATTTACCAAAAATCAGTGACGCAGAAAATTACCGCTTTTTTTCATCGACAAATTTATGTTCAGCCGATGAGGCTCATTTCTGGTTGAATTGGCTACGTAAATAAGCAAAATTGCCGCATTTGCGAGTGAAGAGCAACCAGAAGCCGTTCAAGAACTGCCCATGCATCCCGAAAAATGACCACTGTTTTGCGTTGTGGTTTTACGCTCGGTGGAATCATTGCGAACCCTTATTTTTTCCAAGATGCTGTTTGCGACGCACAACGCCTTTACGCGTGAATTCGGCGATCGCCTATCGTTCGATTGCTAACAAACTTTTTGTGCCAAAAATGGAAGAACTGAACTTTTGGTTTGACATGTGCGTTTCAACAAATGGCCGCTACATTGCCCACACACTGCGCATTTCTATGGCCATTTTGAGGGAAAACTTCGCGACAGAACAATTCAATCTCCAGAAAATGGACCGGTAAAGTGCGGCCACCCAAGATCATGCGACTTTGACGCCCTTTAGACTATTTTTTTGGCCGCGCGGCTACGTCAAGCTCCTAAAGTCTACCAGAAAATAAGCCAGCAACTATTCAGCCTTTGGAATGACAACATTTCGAAGAAATCTCGGGTATTGCCGTCCGCATTCTCGAAAAAGTTGCCCAAAATTGGACTTTCCGACATGACCACCCTAAGACGCAGCGCGCCGGTCAACATTTAAATGAAATTATCTTTCAAAAAGTAAATGCTCCATGCGACCACATCTCAACGCTTTCAAATTAACAGAACCGATGCAGATTTTGCAAATTTTTATGCGTTCTTTTTTACAAAAAAAATTATCAAGCCTTTTTAAACAAATCACCCCTTTATATGACTATATGTTGACATACATAAGCATATCTATGCATAAAAACATCGGATAGTTTTTGCTTCGCTACATAAACTTGAGAAATACTTTGTGCGGTACAACGCTGACAGCTTGAAGAGAATCCATGCTTGTACTTTTTTCTCAAGTACTTTGCATTTTTATTGTTCCTTTTTTTCGCGAACACATATATGTTTCGGATAAGCTACCTTATGGTCGCGTATATTATGACAAGCCAAGTAGTTCTCTTCACTTCACTAAACTGCGCCTCTGACGAGCAAAGACATTGTATGTTACTATATTTCGACAGCGCAATTCGCATACATGTTAGTGAAAAGTTATTCGATGCCAGACCCTCTTAGTTCTCACCATAACAAGAGTTTGTGTCTTAAGTCTTTTGTTTTCTGCGTCTATACAATGCTTGCCAAACCCCATATTAGCTTTGTACTAACATGAGCTTCTGGTGATGTTCATTCTTTTCAACAAAAATTTGCTTATATTCAAACACACGCATTACCTGTATAATCACTTTATAGGAAAATCTTTTGTATCTTAAAAAAACTTTGTATACATTAAACCTTGAATGGAACTGACATGAAATTATGCTAAATTTCTTTTGTTAGGATTTCTGTTTTTTGGGGGGATAAAGTATGGGCGGTTGATGCGCGCTTGGAAAGGCATGACATACGATTGGATAGCTTAAAACAATTAAACAATCAAATAATTTAAAGGAAACAAGCCTGCGGAGCAGTGGTTCTTGGCCGTGCGCCTCTTCTATTGAATCTTATTTGTCTCAACTTGCCTTTATAATGCGTTTCGCCTGTGGAAATTAGTTTGTCCTCAACAGTTAGCGTTTAGCTTAGGGTTACTGTTGCGCAGCCGATGGTATTCAGGCCCACTCTAGGACTATTCAAGCTCCTTGTGCATACCACAGTGACGCTCAACTTTTCTCTCTTATCACTTTGAGTGCTGCCCGATTCCATGTTAAACTCAATGAACAAGGGACCTCCTTTTTATAGCCGAGTCGAACCGTTCCACATTCTTAGTGGAACCACTATAGAGAATCTTTTTGAAACCCTCAAGAAATGTCACCAGCATTACTGAGGTGGGATAATCACCGCCTTGAAAAAACTTTTTGGTGTTCGCGTGCGTAGCAAGGAATCGAACCCACGAACCTTGTGTATGCAAGGGCGGGCATGCTAACCATTGCACCACGGTGGCTCCCTGTCTCAACAGTAAGTAGTACTCGTTTGAGAGAAGACTATGGCATCCGTGCCAAAAATAATCTACCAAAAATTGGCTCCCTGTCTCAACAGCTAAGTAGTACTTTCGTTGAGAGAAGGGGACTATGGCATCCGTGCCCAAAAAATAATTACCAAAATTTGAAGAAAATTTTACCAAAAATATACCAAATTTTAAAAATTTAATTTTCAAGTTTTTTGATCAAAATTTAGCCAAATTTTTATTTTCTCTTTAGAAAATTTTGTCAAATTTTATTTTCTTCAAAAACGTACACGCAGAGATAGGAATATGATCACCTCAAACATATTTTTCAGAGCAAAAATGTTATTTTTGTATGGTGCACCATGTAATATGCTTGTCACAAAAATGCTTATTTTCTCGTCAAATATAATCTGCTTGCCGGAAATCAGCGATACATGATTTTTGAGGAAATAACATTGGTTGCTGAAAAAAAAAAAAACCCCCCCATTACGATGGTCACCATCAAAAAATAATATTTTGCTTCTTAAAACCATGTTTGAGGTGATCATTATTCCTCTCAGGGTGTATGTCAAAATTATATTTCTATTGGATTTTTTTGCCAAATGTTACCTCTATTAAGAAACTTTTGTAAATTTTTTTTTTCTATGAGAAAAATTTGCCAAAAATTTTTTTCTATAGCAAAATGGCTTGTCAATAATTTTTTCTATAGAAAATTTTGTCAAAGTTTGGCTTAATCTTTTATCTACAGAAAATTTTTTGTCAAAATTTTTTCTACAGAAAATTTTCGTTTAAATTTTCTACAGAAAATTTTTGTCTACATGTAGAAAAACTTACAGAAAATTTTGTCAAATATTTTTTCTATAGAAAAATTATGATTTTTTTTTTCTACAGAAAATTTTGTCAACAATTTTTTCTAAGCAAAAATTTTGTTCAATATTTTTTTTCATACAAAAATTTGTCAAATGATTATTCTATAGTAAATTTTGTCAAAATATTTAATTTTTTATAAAAATTTAAAAATTACAACTAGTTGGAGGGTTTGAATATTTGCCAAAATCTACCATAAATAAAAATCAAGAATTCTACCAATCATACCAAACAGTAAAAAATCTACCATTTTTGCCGTCGAATTCTACCAACCGTGCCATCCAGGACCTTTTAAGGCCCATTTTAGGCTATAGATTTAATTGATTTGAAAATCGAATATGTCCATTAGAATAATATGATTTTTTTTTTCTATTCAATTATTTTGGTAATAAATAAAAAATTTGATTAAAAAATTAATTTTGCTAAATTGAATCGAATAAAAATCTTTTTAGCTAAATAGGCCCCTGCCACAGAAAAGATATCACGATAATTTTTCCAATTAAACATTTTAATTGAGTTTTAAAAAAAAATATTCAATTGAAAATTTTATTGGTTATACAAAATTGTTTAACAAAAATCAATCACAATCATTTGTGTTGTATCAATACATTCAATAATGACTTTGGTAATTGATACTATTATTTATGTGATTTGGATGGGGGGGGGGCGGGGGGGGGGGGGGGGGGGGGGGGGGCGGGGCAGATATTTCAATTAAAATTAATTGGATCAATTAGTATTAGCTGATTGAAAAAAAATATTAGTTTGTGCAGGTTATAGCTAATTCGATTTAGATTAGATCAGGGTATCATATAGTTATCTTCAGGCCTTACTTTAGTTCTGTTTCATATCTTTTGCAATTATTTTTTAAAATAAATTTATTAAAATTTAGACTGACTTCAATTATCCTATAAGTAAAGCTTGGATCCACTTTAAATTCTCTCTCTCTCTTAGAAAAACTAAATTTATGAAATTTTTAAGACCATAAATACCCGAATGTCAACCACTGTTGCTTCATGATTCACAAACTAGGTGTTGGTCCAGCAACAAGAACTTCACAAACAACCTGACAAAAATTCGAAAAAAAAAAACAATATTATGTCAAAAAACTTAATAATCTATAAAAGAAAGACGCAAAGAAGACCACAAACTAAAGAGAGTTTTTCACAGCGAAGAAAGACATATCGAGATAAAAAAAATTCTTATAACAACGAATCTACAACAACTACACAAAATCAACATCAAAAAATTAGCATATAAATTATTATAGCAGTTGTTGTTGTTGTTGTTGTTGTTGTTGTTATTATTAAGCTATTGCCTAGAAGCAATGTTGTTGTTGTGTTGGTACCATGTCTTGCATTCTGTAAGTTTGTTAAAGCGATTATGGGTTTTTGGTTTTACAAGGCGGTATGGGATATGCACCAGATACCAACGAAATCGATATGTACACTGCACAAAAATATTGATCTAATTGTGAAAAACTAAAGCAAGCCTAAATTTTAGGATACCCAATATAAAGAGAAATCTTACAAACAAAAAAATTAATTTTTATTAAAAGACATTTTTTAAACTTGTATTGGAATTTTTCGACTTTCCTTAATTTGTATGTCTCTTTAAAGTAAGACGAAGTTAAAGTAAAAACAGCTACATATTTGAATTTAAAAGAATTAATTTTTTGAAAATTAAGCTGCAGATATTGAAAAATAATAACAATAAGAGAGCTTTAAATATAAAGCTAAGACTTAGTTTGAGGTTTTGGCATTATTCACCCAAAGAAAAAATACTTTCCTCCTGAACGAAATTTTAGACAAACGCAATTTCCTTTTGTTAAAAAATATTTTCTTTTAGAGGCAATGAACTCGAATTTAGCCTTATTTTTCAGTGTCAAAGGAAAGGAAATTTTTCAGTGTCAAAAGAAAACTTCGTTTGTCCAAAATTTCGTTCCTCAGAAAAGAAAACTCTTCTTCCCAAGGGCTTGTTGTAAAGTTTTTTTTTTAAGAAAAAAAAAATTTTACTTGGAAATAAATCTGTTATAAATTGGGCATTTAAACTTGGCATTTATTAATATGTGAGAATAACCTCCTTAATATATAGCAAAAAGCCAGCGATAGCTACACTTGAATTTTAATTATCTTAGAAAGAAATAAATTAAATTTTTAGAAAATTTTAATTAAACTGCCACACAAAAAAATTTTTTTTTCTGCATTCAATCACGCAAATTAATTGATCCAATTAATTTTTTAATTGAAATGTCTTCAATCTCTGTGAATGATAGTATCAATTAAAAAATTAATTGAAAGTCAATTAAACATTTAATTGCATCCAATTAAAAATTAATTGATGCTATAATATTTGTGATTTTTGATTTTTGTTTCAAATAAAAAATTTGTGGAATCAATTAAATTTTTAATTGAATTATTTATTATAAGTTCAATTTAAAACTGTTTAATTGCGAAAAATTTTCTGGATTTTTTTTCTGCTTGTGATTAGAACGCAGATGTCAATTTCACAAAAATAAGTAAATAATTTTTCAACAAAGTCAAGAAACTTTATTAGAGAAAATTATTTTATTTTAAACTTACTAAAGGAAAATTTTGTACTTTGAAGGAAAAAAATTGGTGCTATCAAAATTTGCAAAAATTGTTCTTTAGGCTGCCATACGAAGCTTTCAAGATGGGCGGCCCGCAATATAAACCGATCCCCCTGTTTTGGGCTTGCGTAGCCTCAGAGAAACAAAATTTCATTCCGCATCCGCGCTTGAAATTTGGACATGATGTTGTATATGGTCTCTAATAGCCATGTAAAAAATTGGTACCACATCGCGTCCATAATTATTTTATAGCCCCCATATAAAAGTGATCCCAGATTCTGGCTGCGGAAGCTCTAGCAGAAGCAAAATTTTCATCCGATCTTGGCTGAAATTTGGCTACATGATGGTTGGTATATGAGTCTCTAATAGCCATGTAAATTGGTCCACATCGCGTCCATAAATTATTTTATAGCCCCCATATAAACTGATCCCCAGATTTGGCTTGCGGAGCCTCTAAGAGAAGCAAATTTCATCCGATTCTGTTTGAAAATTTGGCTACATGATGTTGTATATGGTCTCTAATAAGGCCATGCAAAAATTGTTCCACGATCGGCCTTCATAATTATATATAGCCCCTATAAACCGATTCCCAGATTTGG
This sequence comes from Haematobia irritans, assembly GCA_003123925.1. Classification (NCBI taxonomy): domain Eukaryota; kingdom Metazoa; phylum Arthropoda; class Insecta; order Diptera; family Muscidae; genus Haematobia; species Haematobia irritans. Next base: position 19,749 of record PGFW01025734.1, read on the forward strand.
CTGGCGGACCCACTAAGAGGGGGGGGGGCCCCGGAGGCGCAAAAAATAATCTACCAAAAATTTTACTGCTCATAGAAAATTTTGTTTAAAATTTGAGACCTATTTCTATAGAAAATTTTGTCAAAAATTTTATTTGTATAGAAAAATTTTGTTCAAAATTTTATTTCTAGATAGAAAAAGTTTGTCAAAAATTTTTATTTCTATAGAAAATTTTGTCAACATTTTAATTTCTATAGAAAATGGTTGTTCCGAATTTTTATTTCTTAGAAATTTTGTCAAAAATGTGATTTCTATAAGAAAATTTATGAGGCATTTCATATTTGGATATGCGAATATTTTCAAAAAATCTTTCAAAACAATCAAGGAATTCTACACGAAAAGTGTACTGTTTTGTAGAAGAATGGAACTACCACGCACGAAAATTGAACTAAATTTTACTCCACATTTTGGAACTTCCACAAAGCGTTGTTAAAATCAGGAAATTTTAATGCCCTGTTGTACTTTTTAACTGCAGTTTACGAAATTACATCATCTCATAGAAGAAAAAATTAACTAAAAGTAAAGCAGAAAATCATTGGCGTCAAATCGTGACCATTTTAACCATACTGTAGTTCATTTCTTTACTAGTTTGGGAATTTCGTACGAAAATTTTCCATTTGTTTTTCACCGTCATATTGGAGGGTCTATGGTGTATGCGCTCATTGATACTTATTACATCAAGGTTTTAGTTCATAAAATTTTTGAGACATTACTATAAAAAAAAGCTAAGATTTCATTTTAAGCTGTGGAAAATTTCGATAATAATAATAAAATTTAACTACAAGCAAATATTTTTTTCCAATAAAATAAAGATTAAATTTAGCATTAGTTAAGAACGGATATTTTTTTTCTGCCTGCTACCAATCTACCAAAACGGTAAAAAAATCTGGCCATTTTTGGTAAAACTCGTGTTTCGTAATTGTATATAAGCCCCAATATTGAAGCGCACCTCCATACTTCAGTCCTAGCCTCTATAATTACTGCATAAAACGTTAATATCGGTCGCTAAAATTATTTCTTCCCTATATATACCGCTCAAGAACTGAATATATAACATAATTTAATCGACGTTTCTTTTGTTCTACTATATAATCTCGCATGGACTTAATGTTTGTACAATTTAGAATATTTGATGTTAAGAAGTTTTAAGTTTAATTTAATTGCTGCCGATGACCCTCTTTAGTAGAAGTTTCTATGCAAATCATGCGTGGAGGGTACATAAGATTCGGCCTTGCAGCCGATCTTACCGGCCCGCTATATACTTGTTTACCTCTGTTTTAGTTAATTTAACTAACGTACCAAAAAATTTTATTAAAGTCATGCGAAACTTCTCAAACGTAATTTCCATGAACTAAAAATAGAATTAAATCGGCCTATAGCTGAAAATATAGGGATTTCACTGTTTTTTTGAGTGTAAAAAAAGATCTCTATCCTTTTAATTTTAATTATAGAGAGCCTTAGATTTGAAGCCTAGATTAGTTTCCTAATATAATATCTGCTATTTTAAATAGATCCACTCTATTTTAACTCTAAATCTCTACAAATTCCTTCAATGCGAAAGCCAAAATATTGTGGATCCCAATAAACTTTTTTTTTGCAGTGTAGAAGAACCAATAAACACGAACAAATTAAATTAAATATTTCTTAATAAAACTTTAAATCAAGTGCTTGTCTAGTTTACGTTCGTTGTTGTAATTGTAAGATATCGTGCTGCGATTATTTACAATAGATATCTAATGACATGACACACATGAACATATCGAAAACCCAAAAGCATACCATACCACGAAACCCCTCCCTCTTTTAGGCCCATTCGGAAAAAAGAAGGGTCACCACTTCAAATCATATCAAAATGCAAAACAGGTGAAAAGGCCTTAAAGAATACATTTTTTGTAAATTTTTGTTTTTTATGTAAAATGCCTTAACGCAAAAAATCCTACACTCCCCAAAAAATTATTCGTTTTCCCGTATGAAATGTTTATCTTTCGATTTGGGCGATCGCTATGCATGAATTTTAGGTGGCGAGCACTTGGACTATCGATATGTCAGAAAAAATAAAGAAACAGCCGTTGGTTGCGTGATGGCTGGTTTGGTTCTTCCTCCCAGGCTACCCCAATATCCATAAATAAAAACAAAATCCCAAAATACCCAAAAGAAGAGCAACCGACCAAAGACAACAACAAACCAAATATTGAATAATTACTTTTCGATTCATGTAAGAACGATATGGCAGTAACAACAACAACTACACCAATGATAGCTACAGAAAAATTTAACTCGAAATTCATTTCAATCGACCACAATCAACAACCATCAAACCTATAATCAAAAATAAAACGGAGACAACTTTTTAGAAATACCACTCACGCACTTTTTTCTCGACCACTCGACACACACACATACGCATCACACACACTTTGGAAATCAAGGCCCAAAAATCAGAAGAAAGCAGAAAGCTGAGAGTCTAGCTGAAAAAAAAGCTAAATTGATTGCATCAGGTTGTTGGTTGTATCGAGCCGAAGCCACGAAGCAAAGATTTTAGTATGGCGCCCCCCTCCAAAAAGACAGTAACACACGATGGTAGACTGAGGCAAAACATTAGCACTTACATCCACCACCAGCCCACTACACTATAACAAAATAGCAATTGAGGTTAAACAACAAACAACAACAACAGCAGCAACACAACAATTCGACTGTGCTACAACAACTGCATGGCCAGAAGAAAAGAGTAACCGCAATTTATAGACAATATGGAAGAAATAATACTACAGCCGCAATCGCAGCAGTTACAACAACAACCTCTATTAAAAAATTTCGCTTTCAACAGGTTTGCCGTGTACCGTGTTTTATATGTGGACATGGCCAACAATATAACGCCATTTCCAAAGCCTTTTGACCGAGAGTTTGTTTGCTGAAGTAAGAATACTGAAGGGTATATGGCGAGGAAAAGTGATAACCCAATTTACGTCACGAGACAAGCTCACTAAGAGAGATGCAATAAAACAGTAGCAAAATTATTATCAACATTTGCTTAGCAACATGTTGCTAACTCTGACTATGCGACTTACAGTATTTGACCTAGAAATTGGAGAAGAGTAAGAGTGTATAGTAATCGATGCCAATTATAAATAAAAGAAATATATTATTTCGTAAGCAAAACTTGGAGAATTACAGTTTTTAGGGGAACATCTAGATAAAATGAAAATTTGGGAATTGGAATAGGAAAAAGCAACATTTATACGTAAAGAACTTTTTGAATTTTATATTATATTTTTTAGTTGGGAATTTTAATTTTTAGTTTGTGGTCTGGTCAAAGACAATTAAAAGACATAAATTCCGAATATGTAAGTTTGTCCATAAAAGT
>PGFW01025736.1:25317-36991 GCA_003123925.1 Haematobia irritans
CATGAATCTCCGCAACGGCACTCCAAAACATTCCTCAAAGGCCAAGGAGGTGTTTAAAGAAAGGCAGCAATAGCATCTGCTTTCTCAGTATCAGGGCAAATTCGCGTTCCATCAGGGCGTACTAGACTGCCTACAGGACTCCAGGATGCCAAGCCAGAGGCCCTTTTCACCTGTTTGAAATTCCTGTTGTTCACTCCAATGTTCGAACGATGGTCATTTGCCCGGAATATGAAATGCTATCGAACGACAGTGAATTGTCATTCACCATGATTTCGTCCGCTGTGAATTCGGGTCCAAAGGCAACAAAAGGTGCTCGGCACTCCTCGTACATTCCACAAAGGGGTTACCACAAGAGTCAACAACAGATCAAGAAGGTGGTTCAAGAAAGTCAGCAATAGCCTCTGCTTTCCCAGTGTCAGAGCTAATTCGCTTTCCATCAGGACGTAATAGAGTACCTACAAGATTACCGGACGCCAAGCGAGAGGCACTTTTCACCTGTTGGAATGTCCTGTAATTCACTCCGATGTTCGAACGATGATAAACGAAATGTGAAATTTTATCGAACCACAGGGAATTATCATTCCCCATGGCACTATTCGACGTGAAATCGAATTCAGAGGCAACAAACGATTCTCGTATATGAATATCCGTAACTCAGTACACAAAAAGTTAATTTCCGATTGGAATCAATCGTGGCGTCATCAATTCCGTTGTACCTTTGACACAGGGGGAATTCCAAGTAATCTTCGGTTTCTTCGAGACAACAATCACGAGAAACTTTATCGAAACATGGCCCCTTTTGAACATGTCTACATGTCCGCGAGTTGGGGAAGGCGATCCGTGACCGGGAAAAACTCCAGTCATTCGTTCGCATGCAGCTGTAGGTTGTTTCAAGCATCGAGAAACTAACTCAGGGGGGCGAAAGTTGGTCATTGTTCATTTCGTTGTGACCTTGAACGAATTTAAGGGATTTCGATAAGTGCAACAAAAAGCCACTTGCTTCCATTGGTTTTTTCTGTTGTCCGCTGTTGCTAATGATTTATATTCAAGGAGTTGTTATGACCTGTGTTACTAACCCTAGAACACAACAAATGTTGTTGTCTTGGTCGTCGTCATCCTCAGTCCAGCGCAATTTGGGATATCGAGGAGCGTCCCTCCGAAAACTTTATTTCCACAATATGCCAGGATTGGACTGTATCGGGGGGAGGGCGACGTTAGACGGAAAAAGATAAACAAAAGCTCATAATAGCAACCATCCTTCACCTTTCAGAACTCCTCGCCAGATGTTTTGTTTGCCCATTCATTGGTGATGGTTTTTCTTCAATATTCACGTGCCACGGTGCGAAGTGGATGACATTGAAACTGGCTTGTGTTTCGTTCATTTTGTGTTTTGCTCTGCGCATTATGTTGGCATCAAAGTTCAGGGTCGTTCTCAAGTTTAATGTCAACTGCCTGGATAAGGTCAGCAGCAGCTTCTTTCAAAATTCATGTCCATATATAAGAATAAGCCCACCATGCATGCCGCCGCCATCACCACCACAGCCATTTGAGCCGTGGAGAACTTGTGTAGGTAGACATTTTAATGTGTGTACACTCGTCAGCGACATCTTTGGAATACACTCCTGGAATATCGTGTACAATAGAAGTTATGTGGATACTGTAAGTCATGGCCCAGGATACATATAATAGACCCAGCAAACAATTTGGGAGATAGAGACAGTGATTGTTAAGAAATTGCCCAAATTTAATTTGCTGGTAGGAAACTGTATTTCTAGAAAGCCAAAATAAGTAATATCGTACACGATAGAAGTTGCCATGCCTGTTATAGTCTGTGATGGGCAAAAGTCGCCTTGAAGGCTTGCTTTTTGCCTAAACCTAAATCAGCATTTTTTGTTTTCTGAGAGAGCTTGTGAATTTACAGGATATACATGATAGGATTAGCGCCATCTAGCGATAACTGAAAGGACCTAATAGAACAGCTGTTATAGTTCGCATGTTGAACTCAAGCTGCCGCAAGTGGTGTTAGGAGTAGGAAGATTAGGTTAGGTAGTGGGCAGCCCGATGTATTAAGCTCACTTTGATCATTCATTTCCATTGCGATACCAATTGGTGAACTCTCTGCTTATCACTGAGCTGGTGGCCGATTCCATGTAAGCTGTCAATGACAAAGGGACGTCCTTTATTAATATGCAGAGTACGAACTGCGCGTGTCCACATTGGCAGTGAAATACACTTAGAGAAGTTTTGAAACCTCAAGATAATCGCGTTGAGTGGGAGTAATCCAAACCGCTGAAAAAACTTTTTGGTGGTCGATCGAAGCAGGAAGTCGAACCGCACTACCTTGTGTATGCGCAAGGGCGGGCATGCAACCACTGCACCACGAGTGGCTCCCGATATGGAAGATAAGAATAGGCGCCATCTGAGCGATAGAACAGCTTGTTATGTCGCATTTGACTGCTACTGACCACTAAGCTTCAGATGTAAGGATTCGTAAAGGGTGATTCTTTGAAGTAGGAGTTTTCATGCATTAGGTAGTTTGACGAGATCACGTGGGATTTCAGACATGGTGCAAAGAGAAAGAATGCGCAGTATGCTTGACATTTCATCATGAATAGACTTACGAGTCTGCCATTTGGAGTGAAGAGCAACCAAAGTCCGTTCAAGAACTGCCCATGCATTCCCGAAAAACTGCACTGGTTGTGGTGGTGGTTGGTACGCTTGGGTGGAAATCATTGGACCGTATTTTTCAAGATGCTGGTTGGACGCGAACGTTATCTTGTGAAGTGGCGATCGCTATCTGGTTCGATCTAGACTACACTTTTTGTTGGCAAATAATGGATAGATACTTGAACTGTTGACATGTGGTTTCAACAAGATGGCGCTACCATTGCCACAGCAGCTTCGCGATCTAAAGGCCATTTTTGAGAGGGAAAATCTTCGGAGAACAATTCATCTGCAAGAAATGGGACCGGTAAGTTGGCCACCAAGATCAATTATTGCGATTTGACGGCTCTTTAGACTATTTTTTGGTGGGGCTCGTCAATCTAAAGGCCTACAGAAAATCAACCCAACCTATTCCTAGCTTGATAGTACAACATTTCCGTAAGAAATTCGGGCTATTCCGGCCGAAATTGCTCGAAAAAGTTGCCCAAAATTGGGACTTTCCGAATGGACACCTAAGACGCAGCCGCGTCAAGCATTTAACATGAAATTATCTTCAAAAAAAGTAGAATGTCATGGACTCAATCTAACGTTTCAAAAAAGAACCGATGAGATTTTGCAAATTTATGCGTGTTTTTAAAAAAGAAAAAGTTAATCAAGCTCTTAAAACAAAGTTCACCTATTATTTCGGGTATATAAACGATAACGACAGATAACCTTGAGATTGAGTCGGCGATCGGGGCAGTGAGGTAAGATGCGTTTATTAACACCGAGTTCATGCTAAGGTATAAATCAGATATGTGTAATACAATATATTCCCAGCTAAAGGGTCGTTGTCTTGTAATATACCCATCTACGAAGTTGAATCTGCGTTTAGGAAACGGCTCGATTGAAGAACGTCAACGATTTTCCTTCGAATTAAGTTGAATTTCAGACAACGTTCGCCCTCCTGTGAAGTAAATTCTTCACCAGACCCGATTAAGGAATTCTCATGTCCAGCAACATTAATCTTCATTTAATAATCATAACCCCGCCCCTAACAAACGAAATCTTCGTCAGACAAATATTCAGGCTCGCCAAAAAAAGTAATAAAATAACCTCTCCCGTGCCTCAGAGTAAATCTTTTTTCGAACCGACCTCTGCGCGCATGAAGTTAATTGCATCGGTCAGACACAAGAATCCCTCATCGCAAACTGCAAGGAGTTTTAACATCGAGATCGCCCTGACAATAAATTCAATGATTTCCAGCAAAGTTAATCGTTCTGTCCAATGAAGGTTCCCTTCGGCGCGCTCAAAGTTAATGTCTTCGCAGTTGAAACCTCTCCGATGCAAAGAGATGTAAAATCGTTGGCCGACAGAAATGCACGCCTACCGATCAGGGAATTTAGTCTTTCGTGTCAGAACACAATCTTTAGTTCGAATTGACATTGTCATTGTACGAATTATCAAAACCACGGGGGTAATGTAATCTTCGTCAGACCACAAATCGCGCCTCGCCAGGCGAGAATATAATCATGCTTCGGGGGCAAAAGCTAAAGCTAGCCGAGCAAAAGTTAATCTTGTCCGCTGAAAGATTCCGCTTCGTCCTTAAAGTTAATCTTCGTCTCAGTTGAACCTCTTCCATGCATAAAGAGTAAAATCTTTTGGCCGACAAAAAATTACCCGACCGGCAGGGAAGGTTAGTCTCGTCAGACACAATCTTTGTTCGGAAATTGAACCTCCTCACCGGGAGTAGTTAATCATTCGTCCTTAACACGATTATCCCTTCATTCGCCTGTGAATAATATCATCTCGGCCAAAAGTTAAAAGCTAGCCAGCAAAGTTAATCTTTGTCCCGGACGAAGGTTCGCTTTGCGCCTACCAAGCTAATCTCGTCACATGAGAGTCCCCCGAGCCTGACGAGTAAAATTTTCGTCCGAAAAGAAATTCACTCCTAGCTCAGCGAAGGTTTAATCTTCTCCATATACAAAACCAATCCGCGACGTCATCGCAAAACTTTTTTGTTAGAGAGACAATTCCATGTGTCTGCGATTTACATTTTCGTGAGACACTTAATCCACCATAAGGCCTGAAATACAAGTTAAGTTTCGTCGGATACAAGCCAACCATCGCCTGGACATCATTGCTAATCTTTTGTTTAAGGACCATCCATGTGTCTGCGATTTAATTTTCTGTGAGACACTAAATCCACCATAGCCTGGGAAACTAAAAACTCCCATGAGACAAATGTTACTCCTGCTGACGAAGTAAATCTTGTATCGGACGACCGTCACTTTCATAAACTTAATTTTTATTAGGATCTTCGCACTGTTCTGAGAACAAAATATCGTCAGACAAAAATTCAATCTTGCCAGCTTTGTCTCGACGAACGTTACTATGCGACAGCCATGTAAATCTCACTTTTCACACACAAATCCTTTCCTCGTAATTTGGTTGTTAGAACGAACATCCCTCGTGACTGGGAATTTTAATTTGTGCCTAACACCAATCCACTATAGGGCCTGCGATGAAAACCACCGTCAGACAACTGCTAGAGTTGTTCGTGTGAAAATCATCTTCTGAATCCTCACATGCCGAATGTAAATATCGTTGGACGGAACCGCTACGCCAGAGGAAGTTAATCGTCCTCTCACACACAATCTTCCTTTCGACTTTGTCCGCTAATTTTTCTCAACGAACATCGCTAGTGCCTGGGAATGTTATATTTATAATTACACAAATCCACCATAGCCTGGAAGTGAAAGTCGTCGTTCCGGATAAACGCCTCGCGTGCCTGCAAAGTTAATCAAAATTCATTGAATTTCTCTCCTACGTCCTGACAAAACTTCACTCTCATAGCCGGAAGTACTCGTTCCATCCTGGACTTCGTCGTTAAGTTTTCTGTAAACGACCACCCTACGATTAAAAAATCATCGGTCTAAAATAAAATCAACTGTCGCTACAATTTAATACTCTGCCATGTGAACTTTCCTCGTGCCTGTGAATAAAACTTTGCCAAACACTAATCACCGTACCTGTCGAAGTTAATTTTCGGCCGGTAGAGAACATTCCCCCACACGCCTTTGTAGTTAATCTTTAGCCGCAGACGACCAGCCCTTGTACCTGGCGAGAGGAAATTTCATCAGGACAAACGACCGCGGACAATAGACCTACATTGTCTCTCGTTGAGAGCAGCAAATCATCGTCGGACGTAACATCTCTCTTGCCACGAATTAAAGGTCTTCGTCAACACAATTCCCCATCGCCTGCTAGTGAATCTTCTCGTGACAAACGTTGACCTCGACGCCTACGAAGTAAATCTGTGTCAGACAAACGTCATAGCACGCCATGGAAGTTAATATCTAGTATATATGAACGTGATCCCGTCGCCCGGAGAAGCAAATCTCTTCAACAAAAATTCTTGGAATTGCCAAGCAGTTCATTGCGTCCGGATAAACGTCTCCCGTTAATCTACGGTCAGATGAACCTACTTCCATGTCTGAGAAATAATGTCGTCTGTTCGACAAATAGTCATCCTCGCCGGCGAAGTTCATCTTTGAAACGAGAAACAAATCTCTTTCTCTTCTTGGTCGCTAATATTTGTACTAAATGTAACAGTCCCTCGGGCCTGCCTAGATGTTAATATTTCATCACGACAAACTATCGCTTCCACTACGAAGTACAGTCGGCCATCAGACCAATGCCCTCGCGTTCACGAAGTTGGATAAATATATTCGTCTGGTAGAAAAAGCAAATCTTTGAGCGAACTTAAATCTTCGTTCGATAACTGGTATGCCGAAAGAGAAGCAAGTCGTTCGTTCAACAAAATCCATCCTAAACTCTTCGTCGCTAAATTTGTGTCAGAAGAGCATCCCCCGTGCCACGATTTCAATTTTCGTCAGACACAAATCTGTCATATGGCTGCGAAAGTTAATCTTTCGTCTATAAAAGTGTGTAACTCGCCGCTTTGCGAAGTAAATCTGTGTCAGACAAACGTTCAATCACTTCCACAAAGTAATATCTGTGCTATATAAACGGATCCGTGGCGCAGAGAAAGCAAATTTCGTCAGCACACAAATCCCCTTCCTCGTTTTCGTCAACATGTTAGTCGCAGACGAATTATCAGGCTGTACTGCGAATTAAAAGCTTCGCAGCCACAATCCACATAATCTGCGAAGTTAATCTTCGCCAGACGAACATCCTTCGTAAGTGCGAAGAAAACTTATTAAAAAAATTTCTGCGAATTGAGTCAGATTTACCCTAGCAAGTACGAATCCCGCAGAGGATTTTTATCGAATAACGTCTAGTGATCGGACATCCTTAATAATCAGACCTGCATAATGACCAACCAAAAAAGTTAGGCTTAGGTATAGTGATCAGCCCAATGTTTTTAGATGAGGCAGCGAATTAAACTTCTCTCTTTCAATGAGTTCTACTAGATGACAAGGGAACTCCTATTGATAGCCGAGTATGACCGTCTACAATGGCATACTAAGATGAATTCTTCATTCAGATGGACGTCTCCCAGTGCCTGGGAAAAATCTTTGTCAGATCAAACGTCGGTCCCCGTACGAACAAATCTTCGTCAACAAAACGACCACGGACTTAATCTTGGTTCGGAGAAGCGTCCTCCCGTGCGGAAAGCAAATCATCGTTAGTCACACAAATCCCATCCTACCTTCGTCGATAATTTTGTCAGACGAAACATCCCTCCTGCCATCGAATTAAATTTTCGTCAGACACTAATCCGTCATAGGCTGCGAAGTTAATCTTCCTCTGGCAAAATCTTCAGTCAGTCACGAATCCAACATCCCATGCGAATCTTCGCAAGACGCACATTCCTCGTACCTGCAAAAGAAAAGACTTAATTCAGAACTAAAAATGTTTCTGGCCTCGATTTTAAAATACCCGCGCCCCAAAAAAAGACGAAATTCGCTTGGAAGATTTTTATCGAAAATAACGGTCCTGATTGTCAGCGGTCCTTAATAAGACGCTCTAATACCACCCACAGAATTTTAGGTTAGCGTGAAGGTAAGGGGTGAACTTTCTCTTTCATCAGTGAGTGCTTGCTCAATGGATAAGGGAGCTCCTTTTGATAACCGAGACTAAACCGTTACTAAGATATCTTCGTCGGATGAACTGTCTCCATCATCTATGTCAGTACAAACGGTTCACTTAGTCGTCGAAAGTAAATCTTCAACAGACAAAGAATCTCGGGTGTCGAAGAGCGAACGACGAATTTGTCTTCCGTTCGCTGAAGACAAATTCCCTTTGAAGGAATTTTTAATCGAATACGTCTATGGCACGTCCTTAGATAAGACCTGCATAATGACCTACCACAAGAATGTTAGGTTTAGGAAAAGGTAAGGTTGGAACTTTCCTCTTATCAATGAGTGCTGTTCAATGGAAAGGGACTACTTTGATAACCGGAGACATAACGGCTACTAAAATAATCTTCCGTCGATTGAATGTCTCCCAATCTATCCAGACAAACGTTCACATCCTCCTGCGAAGTAATATTCATCAGACAAATCTTTCGTTCGAACAGCGAACGACGATTTGTCTTCGTCGCGAAACGAAATTCCTTTGGGAAGATTTTAATCGAATACGTCTATGGTCAGCGTCCTTAATAAGACCTGCATAATGACCACCCACAGAATGTTAGGTTAGGTAAGGTAAGGGGTGAACTTTCTCTCTTATCAATGAGTGCTGTTCAATGGCAAGAGAGCTCCTTTTGGTAACCGAGATAAACGTCTGCCTATTGAAATCTTCGTGGATGAACTGTCTCCAAATCTATGCCAGATCAAAAACGTTCACATCCCTCCGCGAAGTAAAGTCTCACTCAGACAAATCTTCTTAAGATGAAGCGTCTCCCGTGCGAGGGAAGCAAATCATTGTCAGAAACAGCAAGATCCATCCTATAAAACGCGCAATTTTTCGGAAACGAACATCCCTCTGTTCCCAGCGAATTAAATTCGTCAGACACGAAATTTACCATCGCATTGCGATATTCATCTTCGTCTATCGGAACAGAGTCGCCTCGTTTAGCGAATTTAATCTTTCGTCAAGCAAAAACACCCGTCGCCTGCAGTAGGTTAATCTTGTCAGACGACATTTCAGTGTGCCTGCGAAGCGAAATTTTTGGTTAACGTAAGTAGAGAAATCTCACCACTGTGGTATCACAGATGGACTGAATAGTTCTAAAGAGCCTGACACATCGGGCTGCCACCGTAACCTAAACTAGTCTATACGTAAGAACGAATTCGTCTCTATGGTAGACATCATTAGTAGCACGTACAGTAATACACCACAATAGGGAAGAAGTAGAATAGATGTGGCGGTACGCCGCTTGCCCGTTGTGATACTCCCCGTCCTTTGTGCTTCCATATAATACCAGTAAAAGTATTTCTGCCCTAGCCCGCTTATGCGATAGTGGTTGTGTTTACAGACTTACGGCCATTTTCATGTTATCCCCGTTAGGCTTTACTCCTCAGTGTAACAGAAATGTAAAATCGAAATATCTTCTCTCGGCGTTAACTTTAACTGAAAATTGTTATAGTTCACACAGTCCACATAAGTTACATAGCCTTGAGTTTTTTTACCTATAACTAACATGTTTCTTGTTGTTTGTTTATAATCCAGACTAAAAACATCTTCTGTGAAAAACATGGGACAAATACTTTGTTTTTCAAATTAATTTTGAAAAATCTAAAGCATAAATAAGTGCATATTTTAGCTATATTTTAATAATTAAACGAAAATACAATTTCTTGAAACCGATGTAAGACTGTGTAAACTCGTGTAGTTCCTAGACGGCATATGGAAATATAGTAGACAAGATGACAGACAATGTCCATAGGTAGCGGTTTAAAAGTTCGTTAGCTAACTGTAGTCACTATACGTAGCTTCTGAAAATGGGGTAATGTGTTGACATTTTGACATTGTCCTCACTGAGGGACAAAACCAGAGTTACGTAAGAGTTGTCCCTCGTACTTGCATTTGTTTTTTAAGTTTACGCGGAAAAGTTGCTCTAGTTTACAATACCAAAGGCTTTTGTTTTTCTTAGGGGTGCCGATTATATTTTCTCTAGCCAGGAGCAATCAAACTCAGCCATTCGAAATCTTCTATTGAAGATGGTTATTGCCTTGTGGGTCTGCAAACCCATCTTTTAAAGCCAGTCAACTTATTTAGATTTTTTTTTGTACCTCTCAAAACAGACACACAAAATTGGGAACATAGCTTCCGTATTAGGATTTTTGTTTGCATGGTTAAAGGGACATGCTATTTCTTTTGTGGTTTTTTTTTGTAGTTTTAAGATTAAATTACTCCACCATCACTAGCCATGTCTCCACCAATAGCTGTTGTAAATTGAGGATTGGTGGTCTGTAAATGCCTAAAATTGCTGTTGCTGAATCTTGAACTTTGAAAATTGTGACATGAAATGATGTTTAGATTTGCTGCTCTCGTATTCCGGAGATGTCAGTCAAAGACAGGAATGTTTGTACTTAATCTGTATTTGAGTTAATTGAGGTTTATGGAAAATGCCTTCAGTTTCTAAGTTATAAGAAAGATTTTACACCAGGGTCACAATAATTGAGGGGGGGATGTGCCAGTTTTATATTCAATGTCACTTCCATAATGTTATGGGTGATTTAGAAGTAGAAACGTGTAAGTATGGATGTTTTGCGTAATCTACAGTATGAACGTTGGGTTCTTTTATTAATGGCTGTTGGCGCTTTGTAAGAGAGTATTTCCTTAGATCCAAAAATATGGAAGTTGTTTAAGTTGAACATTGGGAATAATTCGTCATAAAAATTAAATGAAAATCGAGTGTAAAAAGAAGAGGTAAATCGAGATGGTGCGAAAAGTGCCGATGCCATTAACGTCCAGGATCCTGTAGTTAGTCTATTACGTCCTGATAAGAAACCTTATATTGCGCGGATAGGATCCAGCTTCGAACATCGGAAGTGAGACAAAGGAAGTAAACGTAAAAGGAGCGCTGGAAAGCATGCTGTTGGTCCGGAGTCACGTAAAGTAGGTCATGTTGTAGCGTGCTGATTGAGGACCGGAATAGCTTGTGATACTGGAAAAGCAGAGGCTATTGCTGACTTTCTTGAAACACCTCATTGGTCTGTTGTTGGCTCTGATGCTACCCGTTTGGAGGAACGTATTAGGAGTGACTTTGCGGAGACTCATATACAGGCACCTTTTGTTGCCTTTGGTTCCGAATTTACTGTGGCCGCTGGTTTGGCGTCCGGGAATCCCCTAGGTAGTACATTACGTTCTGATGGAACGCAAAAATGCTGTGATACTTCGAAGCAGAGGTTATTGCTGACTTTCTTGAAATACCTCCTTGGCTTATTGTTGGCTCTTATGCTAACCGTTTGGAGGAACGTATTAGGAGAGACGTTGCGGAGATTTTGATGCCTTTGGCTCTGATGTTACCCGTTTGGAGGAACGTATTAGGAGAGACGTTGCGGAGACTCATATACGAGCACCTTTTGTTGCCTTTGGTTCCGAATTTACTATGGCCGCTAGTTTGGCGTCCGGGAATCCCCTAGGTAGTCCATTACGTTCTGATGGAAAGCAAAAATGCTATGATACTTTGAAGCAGAGGTTATTGCTGACTTCCTTGAAATACCTCTTTGGCCTGTTGTTGGCTCTGATGCTAACCGTTTGGAGGAACGTATTAGGGGAGACGTTGCGGAGATGTTGATGCCTTTGAAATCGAATTCACAGCGGTTGGGGCCATGGTGAATGATCATTCGCTGTGATTCGATGGAATCATTCCAGCATCGGAGTGAATTACAGGACCTTCGAACGGATGAAAACGGCCACTAGATTGGCATCGAGGAATCGTGTTGGTCGAATTAGCAGAGAAACTGGGAAAGCAGAGACTATTACTGACTTTCGTAAAACACCTCCTTAGTCTATTGTTGGCTCAAACTCTAACCCCTTTTGGGGAACGTATAAAAAGCGCCGTTACGGATATTCATATACGAGAATCGTTTGTTGCCTCTGAATTCGATTTCAC
>PGFW01025741.1:9086-25172 GCA_003123925.1 Haematobia irritans
ATTTCCTGATCGGGTGCAAGGTACGATCCATATCAATTATCTCGGTCTGAATTTAGTGAAGAACCCGTAATTTGGATGGGGCTTCAAAATGCTTACCATTTGCCTAATCCTCCTGATTTGGCCTAATCAACTCATTTTTGTTTCAAAAACTTGAATAAATCACTCCGCGGACACGCACAAGGGGAAGACATGTATTTCATTGTAAAACTTCGTCTAATAGCTGACAAGATGGGAGTGGGCCAAAAATATATACCCACCACCATAGAAAGCTAAAAGCTAACTGCATTTTTTCCCCGATAAACGACTTAAAAAAAAATCTAGCGGGAAAATAGTTAAATTGGCAACGCTGATGTACAAAAACTTTTAGGCGCTGTAGATTGTTATAAATAATCTAACGAATGCCGAAAAAAAATTCCCGAAAATCCCGGGATTGTATATTTTGAAATCCCGAATCCCGGGTTTTATAAAAATAGATCCCGAATGACAGCCCTATTCGGAATCAAGACCACAATCTACAAAGTGAAAAACAAAATTTTTAGGATTGATATTCGATTTTTCCAGATTATATCTCAAATCATTCCATCCAATTTTAGCCGTAATTATAGAATATCACTATTCTAAATAAAATCGAATGTACATTAGATAGGGTCACGAAAAGAAGTTGATGCGGTCAGCCCCCAGTTTTGTAGCATATTCGAAGACAATTTCAGAACACCAAAACTTTTTTTTCCGTGCCCTACGACCACCGAAATACAATTTATTGTGCTGTGGTCGTCATTTTGAAGTCCGATCGAAAAGAAACATATCGTTGTTCGTGGTTGATCAGGGGCTATATTTCTTGCATTGGTCATTTTTGACTCCGACGTCAAATTTGATTTTTAATTTATTTATTCGCTTCGTATACCCCTATATGTGCCATTTCTGATAACCAATATAAAGATCTTAACAAAATATGAAACTTTTGCTTTTGAAGTATTTACTTATATTCATAAACAAAAAAGTTACAGAGATTTTAAAATGTCAATAAGTCATGATGTCCGATCGAAACCACATGCACATCGTTATTCACATCTACGGAAATTAATTTATAAGGCATTTAGAACACAAAACTTGTTTATCTGTAAATTTCTAACGCGGCCTTCGTATACATACTCGTTAGTTGCACTACGACATTTTCTGCGTTGTGCAAAGTGCATGTGTTTTTGCTAAGACAATTTGAGAGCCTACTGTTTTAAAATTCTAACAATCACTTTCGCTACATGATTTTTTAAGTCTGTCCATATTTTTGTGACCTATTGACTTTTTAAAATGTAACTTTTTTGTTTATGAATATAAGTAAATACTTCAAAAGCAAAAGTTTCATATTTTGTTAAGATCTTTATAATGGTTATCAGAAATGGGCTTCATAGGGGTATACGAAGCGAAATAAAAAAATTAAAAATCAAATTTGACGTTGGAGTCAAAATGAATGACCAATGCACGAAATATAGCCCCGATGTATACTAACACGACAACCAACGAACAACGATATGCGTTTGTTTTCGATCGGACTTCAAATGACGACACAGCCACATAAACTGTATTTCGGGGGGTCGTTAGGGGCACGACAAAAAGGTTTTGGTGTTTCTGAATTGTCTTCGAATATGTACAAAACTGGTGGGGTGACCGCATCAACTTTTTTCCCTTTAGGCCGTGACCCTATCTAATGTACATAAATATTGCATATTGTATACATAAATAAATATCTAAACTTTTCAACTTAAAATTCTTTATTTTTGTCTATGCAATAAAGTGAATCAATCACTTCGTATTCAATACACATACCCTCAAAAAAAAAAAAAATCACCTCTGTAATATAAACTCCCAACCGTATTCTGTTTCAAGCATATATATTTTTTTAAAACCCTTTTCAAACAAAAAATTATTTGTACTGTGCAACCATGTATGTTTCACCCTAAGCATATCTTTGTTTAAGGCGCCAAATAGTTAATTCCCGTTTCTAAACATTTTGCTTGCAGCAAAATTCTTAAATATAATAGTGTTGAAATGCAAATAAAACATACTAAGTTTCCAATTTATTTGAATTTACATCCCAAATTTTATTTATATACAAAATATATAAGTCGATAAGCAATCATAAGCGTCCACATACACTTTTATTTGTTGTAATTAAATTTGCCGTTTTCGTTATTTATATACATTGTCATTTGATCTGTTTTCTCTATTCTCTCTCTCTCTGACGTTTCTAAACATATATATGTTTATATGAAATTTCCAAATTAATATATGTTTGCATCATTGAGTGATAAGAAAGAAGTTCACCACTGTGGTATCACAATGCACTGAATAGTCTAAGTGAGCCTGAAATATTGGGCTGCCACTATACCTAACCTTGCATCCACAAGTATTATATTTAAGAAAGTATAATTTTCCAAACATAGTATGTTTAACAATATTACCACTATAAAGGGTGGTTAAAATTTCAAGGGCCGATGTTGATTTGAATAAAACACAAACTATTTAGAAATTATTGTAATTTTATTTTATTATGATATATTGGTATTACTCAATTATGTATGGAACAAAAATATCGGCCAAATGGGCGCCGCGACCTCGGGCGGCAAACCTTCATCCGAGTCCAAATTTTCGATGACGCTGAGGCATAATGGAGGTTCTATACCGTTAATATGCGAATTATCTCATCCTTTAGCTCTTGAATTGTTTGCTTATCAAGTCACACCTTTTCTTTCAAATAACCCCAAAAAAAGTCCAACGTGTCAAATCACATGATCTTGGCGGCCAATTGACATCGCCATTACGTGAGATAACACGGCCATTGAATTTGTTGCGCAAAAGAGCCATTATTTCGTTAGCTGTGTGGCAAGTGGCACCGTCCTGCTGAAACCACATATCGTCCACATCCATATCTTCCAATTCGGGCCATAAAAAGTTCGTTATCATCTCACGATAGCGAACACCATTCACAGTAACTGCCTGACCGGCCTCATTTTGGAAAAAAATACGGCCCGATGATGCCGCCAGCCCATAAACCGCACCAAACAGTCACTCTTTGTGGGTGCATTGGTTTTCGACAATCACTCTTGGATTCTCATTCGCCCAAATGCGACAATTCTGTTTATTGACGAATCCACTGAGGTGAAAATGTGCCTCATCACTGAAGATGATTTTCTTCGAAAATTGATCATCCACTGTTGCCATTTCTTGGAACCATTCTGCCCATTCACGACGTCCATGGTTCAAATTGTAAGTCTGAAATAGAGAAATGTCAAATAAAATTCGGAAAAAAACTTGGCGTTTAGTGTGTTCACCTTTATATCCCAGATAGTTATATTAGTTTTATAACATTATATGCTTGCACTTAAAAATAATGGGCAACAAATTGAGTTGCAAACATATGAAAAGCAGTTTATTTTGTCCGTGTATGCAATTGAAATAATAAAATAGACGGGATACCAACCAATAAAATGTCACAAAGTTGAATGAGTTCATAGACGTTTGCAAATAGTATTTTTGGCAACTATTCTATATAGTCTAAGTGCAAGTAACAAATTAACTATATATATACGTATACGCGTACTTATATTTGTACACATATACAGGAATGCATATTAGTTCGTTTTAAAAAAATATATATTTGTAGCTAAACTTGGAACACTTTTAATTTTATTTATGTATTTAAAATAGGGCTTTTGATATTTAAAACAATTTTATGTAATTTAAATAAATAATTTTAAATAATAAATTTTGGTTTTAATTTTAAGTTTAAATTTTTTTTTATTTTACTTTAAAGATTAAAAAGTACTTTAATTAAATACTTTAAATTGAATTTATATAAATTTTTTTGTTTTAATTTTGTTTTGTTAAAAATTAAAAATATCTTTATTTAAACGAAAAAAAGGAAGTCAATCTTTATAGCGTTTAATTAACAGAGTTCTTACTTGTTTTTTTTATGTACCATATTTTCGTCAAATTTATTTCTCTTTTGGGGGATTATAGACCATATACTTACTCACGCCCTTACAAAATTTTCAGCCGGATCGGATGAAATTTGCTTCTTTCTTAGCGGCCTCGCGCAAATTCGGGGGATCGGTTTATATGGGCTATATATATTATGGACGATGTTCGACCATTTTGCCCATGCTGTTGTTAGAGACCATCGACTGACACGAATTTACCAAATTTTCAGCCGGATCGATTTGAAATTTGCTTCTTCTTTAGGGACCTCGCAAGCCAAATTTCGGGGGATCGCGTTTATATGGGGGCTATTATATAATTTATTGGACGATGTGGACCAATTTTTTGCATGGCTTGTTAGAGACCATAATACTAACAGCCATGTACCAAATTTCAGCCGGATTGGATGAAATTTGCTTTCTCTATAGAGGCTCGCAAAGCCAAATTTTAGGGTCCGATTTATATGGGCGGCTATACGTAAAAGTGGACCGATACTGGGCCTTTGCAATACCATCCGACCAACATCGAATAACAACTACTTGTGCAAGTTCAAGTCTGATAGCTTGTTTTCGTTCGGAAGATTAGCGTGATTTTTCAACAGACGGACGGACGCGACGGACATGCTTTCATGATCGACTCAGAATTTCACCACGACCCAGAATATTATATACTTTTTATGGGTCTATAGAGCCAATAATTTCGATGTTGTTTACAAACGGAATGACAAAAGTTAATTATACCCCCCTCCTATGGTGGGGTGGGTATAAAAGCTAAAAATAGCTAAAAGGGTCATGAAAACAAGGGATTTACAGGCATAAGTTCGGCCGGGGCCGAAATCTTAAATACCACACCACCATTGAACCAAATATTAGCGGTTCTTTTTTTTTTTTTTTTTTTTTCTCCTTTTTCCTTCATTTTGAATTTCATGAGGGCTTGAGGACTTGGAGGGGGCACTTCCCGAAGATTAAATTTAAAGATTTACCTATTGGGACTATATCAGATTCTGGATATTATAAGAATCCATTTTTGTTTGAGTTTTAGAAGGATTCATTAACATCTCTTGTAGTGTGCAAGAAGAAAATATTAAAATAACGTCTTGATTTTGAATCTTAAAATCTGTCAGATTTTCACCGATGGAAGTAAATCTTGCGAATTTAAACATTTGAGCTTTTCAAACAATTTTTCATGATCAGTGCGCCTTCTTACCCTGCAAGAAGTGAAGTCGGCTATATGGAGGCATTTACCAAAAGGACCGATAAAAAACTTATCCGATACACGTGGTTTTGTAGAGCCTAATACCAGAATATCTACAATTTTCAGGCCAAATCCAGATAAAAACTTACGGTTTCTAGAAACCTAGCGAGTTAAATCGGGAGATCCGTTCTATTGGGGGTATAGTTTAACATATGGGACTCATACTCAACCGTTTTCGGGCACACCTCTTTATGACCACGAAAATACCTCTACTTTTCCATTTCAGTAAATTGATAAAAACTGCGCGTTTCTATAAGCCAAAGAAGTAAAAATCGGGAGATCGGTCTAAGGGGGCTAATACCAAAACATGGCGATTTCACCATTTGTGGCACACCTCTTTATGGTTTTATAAAATACCTCTAGATTTCAAATTTCAGGCAAATTTGGATAAAACTACGGTTTTCTATAAGCCCAAGACCAAATCGGGAGAGTCTGTTTATATGGGGACTTATATTCAAAACCTTGACGATATAGCACTCTTCGAACTTGAACCTGCCTTGCAGACAAAGGCGAGCTTTGTGCAAAATTTCACACGATTGCTTCTTATTTGAAGACTGCTAGGTGATTACAACAGACAGACAGTTACGGAACAGATGGACATCGTTATATCGTCTTAGAATTTCTTCCTGATACAGAATATATATTACTTTAATTATAGTTTCGAAAATCGATATTTTCGACTGTGTTACAAACGGAATGACAAACTTATTATTACCATTTTATTACCACACCATAGAAAGCTAGATAAGCTAACTGCTTTTTTTTCCCGATAAACGACTTTAAAAAAAATCTAGCGGGAAAATAGTTAAATTTGCCCAAAAACGCTTGATGTAAAAACTTTAGGCCGCTGTATGACTTGTTATCAATAATCTAACGAATGCCGAAAAAAAATTCCCGAAAATCGGGATTGTATTATTTTTTGAAATTCCCGAATCCGGGTTTATAAAAATAGATCCGATGACAGCCCTATCGGAATCAGGACCACAATCTACAAATTTGGGAAAAAACAAAATTTTTTAGGGATGATATTCGATTTTTCCAGTTATATCTCAAATCAATTCCATCCAATTTCTTAGCCGTAATTATAGATATTCACTATTCTAAATAAATCGAATGTACATTTAGATAGCGGTCACGAAAATGAGTTGATTTGCGGTCAGCCCCAGTTTTTAGTAGCATATTTCGAAGGACCAATTTAGACACTCAAAAACTTTTTTTTCCGTGCACCTACGACACCGAAACATAAATTTTATTGTTCGCTGTGGTCGTCATTTGAAGTCCGATCGAATAAAGAAACATATCGGTCTGTCAGTGGTGATCAGGGGCTATATTATCTGCAATTGGTCATGTTTTTGACTCGAGGCAAATGATTGACTTTTTCAATTTTTTATATTTTCGCTTCGTATTACCCCTATGATGCCCATTTCCTGAATAACCAATATAAAGGATCTTAACAAAAATATGAAACTTTTTGCTTTTGAAAGTATTTACTTTATTTCATTAAACATAAAAGTTTACAGAGTATTTATAAAATGTCAATAAGTCATTGATGTCCGATTCAGAACCATGCACATCGTTATTTCACATCTACGGAATTTAATTTATAAGGCATTTCAGAACACAAAATTGTTTACTGTAAATTTCTTAACGGTACCTTCGTTACATACTTTCGTAGTTTGCACTACGACATTTTCTGCGTTTGTGCAAAGTGCATGTGTTTTTGCTTAGAACAATTTTTGAGAGCCTACTGTTTTAATATTTCTTAACAATCACTTTTCGCTAACATGATTTTTTTAAGTCTGTCCATATTTTTGTGACCTATTGACTTTTTTAAAATGTAACTTTTTTGTTATTGATATAAGTCAATACTTCAAAAAGAAAATTTTTCATTTTTGTTAAAGATCTTTATACATGGTTATCAGACAATGGGCTTCATAGGGGTATACGAAGCGAAATAAAAAAATTTAAAAATCAAATTTGACAGTTGGAGTCAAAATATGAACCAATGCACGAAATATAGCCCCCTGACTCAACCACGAACAACGATATGCGATTTGTTTCCGGATCGGACTTAAATGTCGACACAGCACCATAAACTGTATTTCGGGGGAGGCGTATAGGGTGCACGGACAAAAAGGTTTTGGTGTTCTGAATTGTCTTCGAATTATCTGCTACAAAACTTGGGGGTGACCGCACACTTTTTCCCCTTCAGGCGTGACCCTATCTAATGTTAACATAAATATTGCAATCATTGTATTACATAAATAAATTCATAACTTTATCAACTTAAATTCTTTATTTTTGTCTATTGCAATAAAGTGATATCAATCACTTCGTTATTCAAATACACACTACTTTCACAAAAAAAAAAATCACCTCTGATATATAACTCCCAACCGTATTATTTTCAAGCATATATATTTTTTTAAAACCTTTTCAAACAAAAAATTATTTGTACTGTGACATGTATGTTTCACCCTAAGCATATCTTTGTTTAAGGCGCCAATAGTTAATCTCCCGTTTCTAAACATTTTCGTTGCAGCAAATTTTCTTAAATCATATAGTCGTTGAAACTGCAAATAAACATACTAAGTTTTCATCTTATTTGAATTTACATCCATTAATAATGTTATTTTTATATACAAAATATATAAGTCGATAAGCAATCATAAGCGTCCAATACACTTTTTATTTGTTGTAATTAAATTTGCCGTTTTGTTATTTATATACATTGTGTCATTGATCTGTTTTCTCTTTCTCTCTCTCTCTCTCTTCTCTCTCTCTCTCTGACGTTTCTTAACATATATATTTTTATATGAAATTTCCCAAATTAATATATGTTTGCATCATTGGTGATAAGAAAGAAGTTCACCACTTGTGGTATCACAATGCACTGAATAGTCTAAGTGAGCCTGAAATATTGGGCTGCCACTATACCTAACCTAACCTAACCTTGCATCCACAAGTATTATATTTAAGAAAGTATAATTTTCCAAACATAGTATGTTAGAACATTATTATTACCATATAAAGGGTGGTTAAAATTTCAAGGGCCGATGTTGATTTTGAATAAAACACAAACTATTTAGGAAATTATTGTAATTTTATTTTATTATGATATATTGGTATTATCAATTATGTATGGAACAAAAATATCGGCCAAATGGGCGCCGCGACCTCGGCTGCACACCTTCATCGATGTCCAAATTTTTCGATGACGCTGAGGCATAATGGAGGTTCTATACCGTTAATATGAAGAATTTATCTCATCTTTAGCTCTTGAATTTTGTTGCTGGTTATCAACGTACACCTTTTTCTTTTTCAAATAACCCCAACCCCAGAAAAAAAGTCCAACGGTGTCAAATCACATGATCTTGGCGGCCATTGACATCGCCATTACGTGAGATAACACGGCCATTGAATTTGTTGCGCAAAAGAGCCATTGTTTCGTTAGCTGTGTGGCAAGTGGCACCGTCCTGCTGAAACCACATATCGTCCATCCAATATCTTCCAATTCGGGCCATAAAAAGTTCGTTATCATCTCACGATAGCGAACACCATTCACAGTAACTGCCTGACCGGCCTCATTTTGGAAAAATACGGCCCGATGATGCCGCCAGCCCATAAACCGTACCAAACAGTCACTCTTTGTGGGTGCATTGGATTTTCGACAATCACTCTTGGATTCTCATTCGCCCAAATGCGACAATTCTGTTAATTGACGAATCCACTGGGGTGAAAATGTGCCTCATCACTGAAGATGATTTTCTTCGAAAATTGATCATCCACTGTTGCCATTTCTTGGAACCATTCTGCCCATTCACGACGTCCATGGTTCAAATTGAGTAAGTCTGAAATAGAGAAATGTCAAATAAAATTCGGAAAAAAGCTTGGCGTTTAGGTGTGGTTCACCTTTATATCCCAGATATGTTATATTAGTTTATGAACATTATATGCTTGCACTTAAAAATAATGGGCAACAAATTGAGTTGCAAACATATGAAAAACAGTTTATTTTGTCCGTGTATGCAATTGAAATAATAAAATAGACGGGATACCAACCAATAAAATGTCACAAAGTTGAATGAGTTCTATAGACGTTTGCAAATAGTATTTTTGGACAACTATTCTATATAGTCTAAGTGCAAGTAAAAAATTAACTATATATTACGTATACGCGTACTTATATTTGTACACATTATACAGGAATGCATATTAGTTCGTTTTAAACAAATTATTATTTGTAGCTAAACTTGGAACACTTTAATTTTATTTATGTATTTAAAATAGGGCTTTTGATATTTAAAACATTTTATGTAATTTAATAAATAATTTTAAAATAATAAATTTTGGTTTTAATTTTAAGTTTAAATTTTTTTTTATTACTTTAAGATTAAAAAGTACTTTAAATAAATACTTTAAATTGAATTTATATAATTTTTGTTTTAATTTTGTTTTGTTAAAAATTAAAAATATCTTTATTTAAACGAAAAAAGGAAGTCAATCTTTATAGCGTTTAATTAACAGAGTTCTTACTTGTTTTTTTTATGTACCATATTTTCGTCAAATTTATTTCTCTTTTTCTATTCTTCTAACAGTTTTGCAAAACGGTCTATTGTTCGTATATACGTAAGAATATATGAAATAATTTAAAAATATCTAAATATATCTATAAAAACTTGCCATTGCATAGTTTACTACATATTGTGTTAAATTAGTCGGTTTTATTAGACAAATATGAAAGCAATAATTAAATATAATAAATAATAAAAAAAAAACAATGCCAAATACATCTTCAATTGGACCGTAAGAGTTATCGAATTTAATTATGTAAATATATGTGCTGACATTTTGAAATGGAAAAATCAAAGTAAAGAACAGTGGGTTCAGTGAAAAAAAAACAGTGAACCCTCAGGAAGAAAACATTTATTTATTTTTTAGAAATTTTTTAATATTTTTAGAAAATGTTAACTAAACAGTATTACAAACGCTGACATCGCGCCGATATCACAAAAATAAGTAAAATTTTTTGGACAAATTCAAGAAAATTTATGAGCCATATGTTAATTAACTTTTTTCACTTGTTAAAGAAAATTTTGTAGTTTCGAAGAAAAAATGTGAGTTCAAAATTGCAAGAATGTCTTTAGTGACATACAAAGCTCCTGATGGGCACATTTGTAATAAAATTTACAAATTTAAAGAAATTTTAAAGAAATAATACGAATTTAGTAAATCTTTTTACTTCATTTGTGTATAATTTCCCCCCCGTTTTTTAGTTCATTTAACTAACGTACGCAAAAACATATTAGAGTAAAGGAAACTTTCTCCATATATACACGGATGAAAAATACTGTTTTTCATATGTTTGGCTATAAACATTATATGTTTTGAACACAAATTTTTAAACACAATATTTTTGAGTGCAAGCATATAATGTTCATAAACTAGCATAACATGTTTGGGACATATATGTTAATATGTTAGAACATATTATGTTTGGGATATAAAATTGTTTGTAAATATAATATGCTTGGATGCAATATTATTAACTTAGAAATAGTCTATAAACATATATGTGTTAGTAGCTTGGGAGCGCTATTGTCAAACAGCGGAGCGATATTTGAAATTAAGGTATCGGTTGGTTGTTGCTGTTATATTACAGAATTTACATTTTATTTTTTCCTTGGGCAATTGTCAGGTCTGATTCTTTTGATCCTTTACGAAACTGTGTGGTTCCCGCTGTTTCGAATCCCCGTCCGGCCAAAAAGCGGTAAAAATTAAAATAAAAAAAAATTGACATAATTTCTTCTAAATGATTCCGTGTCCATTACAGAAAAAGCCGGTTGCTAAGAACGGTAGCAAAATGTACGTTGGAAGTCTGAGAAAGATGGTGGGGAAGTATACAACTGTAGGCAGAAATCAAAAATTTAGAGCATTTTCAAGGTGACGGAGAAACCTAGTGTTGTTAGGCACATAATTACTGTTTATTGTTTCAGTAATTCATTATTGATTGTAAAATATATAAATTAACATTAACGATACAATTTTGAGCGACGATTACTTGTTTTGCGAGAAATTTTTTTAAGCATATAATATGTTTTGGGGTGCTAAAATGGCTTCCAAACATAATTATATGTTTCACAAGAATAAGCATATTGTTATTTTTTGGAAGACAACATTACTTGAATTTGGATGCAAAAATACAAAATGTTTGACTGTAGACTAACCCAAACATCATACTTGGTTTATGTACCAATATGCTTTTCAACATATTTATTGATATTGGAAGAAGATCAACATTAAATGTTTGGGCAATGCATACCCAAAAATGTTATGTCATGCTTGAAGTAAAATATATGTTTGGGAGGTATATGTTACGAGAAGGATTTTGTTATGAGGGTGTAATAATTCCATGAACATGAAAATAAGTTAGTTGGCTTTTAGTGAAATAGGCAGAAGTCACTGTTTTTTAGGTATGTGTTGAGTACATTTGAGTCCCATAATAAACTCAAAAAGAATTGGGTCGTGGAACAGCCAGTTAAGTTTTTACGAAACTTGAAATTATCAGGATTATATTTGTCAAATCCCGCCGTGACTATTCATAAAGAGTCGAATTGTCCCGTCGCAAGGATGAGCTTTTTTGCAGTAATATGTCGTTGATACGGCCGAATCAAACAATATGTTGTTTGGATGGACCAATCGTGGTGAAATGCATATTATTATGTGTGAAGCGAGATGTGTGTTTGGGGCATATGCTACAGACAGCAATTTTTTTTGTGGGTATTTTATACGAGAAAAATTGATTGATAGTAGGGTCTCCGAGTCGGTAACAAACGCTGTTTCAGATTATATCAGTTGCTTAAAGTTGACAGATGTTGAATGGAGGAAATGTGGAATGCTGGGAACGATACTCCATTTTTTTCCTTAATTGGCACGGTCGAAAAGAAGTTTTTCAGGTATGTTTGGGTCTGTAAAAACACAGATATGTTTGGAACTTCAAATTTTAGCGACAATATTTTTAAGTGCAAGCATTATAATCGTTTCATAAACTAGCATAACATGTTTGGGACATCTATGTTAATAGTCGCTATACTATTTATGTTGTGGACTGAAATGTTTGTATAAACTATACACATGCTTGGATGTCAACATATCATCTCAATTGATAGAAAGATAGCCTATAACAATATTATGTGTTTAGAAAGAGAGGACTACGAGTTACCCTGCAAGTAAAAGAATGGGAAGTAACCAATTGGCGTCACAAAAAAATAAATTAAATTAAATTTTTTTTCTACCATTGCATGCTTTTAATGTAAACATAATATTGCTTTGAACGATTACAAACATCATTTTGTTGGACCAACGAAATATATGCTTGAAGCAAAAATGTGGCTTGGGGCCATAAACAGGTTGGCTAAAAAAGTCCCCGTGTCTACAATTAGATGGCGTCGCTAGTATTAAATGCATATTATTTTTATATAGTACCAACCTTCAAATGATTCGTGTCAAAATTTGACGTCTGCAAGTCAATTAGTTTGTGAAGCTATTTTTTGAAGCGTCCTTTTGTGAACGCAACTTTTGTTATTGTGAAAAAAATGGAAAAAGGAATTTCGTGCTTTGATTATAAATTACTGTTTTTCTGAAGGGAAAAAATTACGGTGGAAAGCAAAAATTTGATTAATGAGTTTTCAGACGCCCGAAAGAGGTTGGTTACCGACGAAAACATCAAAAAATCCACAAAATTGATTTTTTTGTATGTTTTCGTCTGGTTACCACCTCTTTTCGGCGTCTGAAAACTCATTATCAAGTTTTTGCTTCCACGTATTTTTTCTTCAGAAAACAGTATTTTATTCAAAGCACGAATTCTTTTCCATTTTTTTTCACAATAACCAAAGATTTGCTTCCAAAGACAGCTCTAGCTCACAAACTAATTGACTTGCAGACGTTCAAATTTTTGACACGGGGGAAAAAAAATCATTGAAGGTTGGTACTATATTAAAAATTTATATGATTTTAATTTACTAGAGACGCCATCTATGTGTCAGACCGGGGACTATTTTAGCAACTCTTGTTATGCCCCAAGCACATTTTTGCTTTAAGACATATATATTTTTCAGTATTGGTCCAAACAAATATTGTTTGTATCGTTCAAACATATTTATGTTTTACATTAAGCATGCACTGGTAGAAAAAAAATTCTAATTTAATTATTTTTTTTGTTGACCGCAATTGTTTACTCCATTTCTTTTTATTGCAGGGTACTCTGTGGTCTCTCTTTTCTCAAACCACATATATGTTTATAGGCTATTTCTAAATTATATATGTTTTGCATCCAAGCATGTTATAATTACAAACATTTCACAGTCCCAAACTAACTAATATGTTAATTTAAATATTTAACATAGATGTCCCAAACATGTTGATGATAGTTTATGAAACATATATGCTTGCCACTTAAAACTATTGTGTTAAAAAAATTTGAGTTCCAAACAATATTTTGTTTTTACACCCCAAACAATTCATTGAAAAACTGTCTTTTTCGACCGTGCAATTAAGTAAAAATGGCATTATCGTTTTTCCACATTCCACATTCATCATCAACATCGTCAACTTTTTTAAACTGATATAATCTGAGCGTATGTTACCAGACCTCTATCACATCCAATTTTTCTCTTATATAAATAACACCCACAAAAAATTGCTCTGTAGGGATATTGCCCAAACACACTTTTGTTCTTGCTTTTCCAAGCTATTAATAATATTTTTCCACGATTGGTTCATAAAAAAAATAATTGTTTGATATTGTTCAACATATTATGTTTCACTAGACGGGAACATGTCGACCTTTTATTGTAATTGAGGGGGATTTTGAAAATATTAATGATAAATTTCTCAGTTTTAAAACATATATGGCTGTTCCAGACACAAGTTACTTTTGAGTTTATTATGACCTTCAAACTGTACTAACACATACACTAAAAAAAAGTGAAACTCTCTATTTCACTAAGCCAACTTAACTATTAATTTTAGTTCATGGATATTATTACACCCTCATAAAATCGCTTCTGTTTAACATTACTCCCAAACATAATTTTATCCTTTCAAGCATATATACATTTGGGTATTTGTTTCCCAACATTTTTATATGTATTTGATCTTTTCCAATTATATAATATGTTTTGAAAGCATATTGGATCTATAACACTATCACGTTTTGGTAGTCTAAGCTTCCAAACATTTTGTATTTTGCATCCACTCCACAATTCAATAATGATTGGTCATCTCCAAAAAACAATATGTTATTTTGTGAACATTAAATATGTTTGGGAAGCATTTTGCACCCAAAAAATATTATTATGCTTAAAATTCTCCAACAAATATTGGTGCTCAATAATTGTATTTATTTATTTACTATATTTTATCAATTCATAATGACTATTATGAAAATAAACACGGTATATAGGTGCTAACAACATAAGGTTTTCGACCTGAATGCTCAAAATTTGTTTCTTGACCTAATTGTTAATATTCCCCACAATCTTTTCTCCCCCACTTTCCAACGACATTTTGTAAGTTATTAGCACTTTTTCTGTATCAAACATTCGTGTAGAAGAAATTTATTCAATTTTTTTTTATTTTAATTTTACCTTTTTGCCGGACGTGGGATTCGAACCTAGCGGACCCACAGTTTGTAAGGATCAAAGAAGTAGCTGATCAATTGCAAGGAAAAAAATAAAATGTAAATTTTGTTAATAATCAAGCAACAACCACCAACTTAATTTCAATATCGTCCCTGTTAAATAGCGCTCCCAAGTATAAACTACATTATGTTTATAGACTATTTCTAAGTTAATAATATGTTTGCATCCAAGCATATTATATTTACAAACATTTTTATATCCCAAACATAATATATGTCCTATCTAACATTATTAACCATATATGTTCCCAAACATGTTATGACTGTTTATTGAACATTATTATGCTTTGCACTCAAAAATTAATTGTGTTAAAATTTGTGTCAAAATATAATGTTTATAGCCAAACATATGAAACACTAGTATTTTTCATTCCGTGTATATATGGAGGAAAGTTTCCTTTACTCTAATATGTTTTGCGTACGTTGTTTAAATGAACTAAACAAACGGGGAGGAAAATTATACACATAATGAAGTAAAAAAGATTTATAAATTCGTATTATTCTTAAATTCTTTTAAATTTGTAATTTTATATTACAAATGTGCCCCATCAGGAGCTTGTATGTTCATTAAAGACATTCTTTGCATTTTTGAACTCACATTTTTTCTTCGAAACTTACAAAATTTTCTTTAACAAGTGAAAAAAGTTAATTAACATATGGGCTCATTAAATTTTCTTGAATTTGTCAAAAATATTTACTTATTTTTACGTGATTATCGGCGCGATGTCAAGCGTTATGTAATTACTTGTTTAGTTATACATTTTCTTAAAAATATTTAAAAAATTTCTAAAAAAATAAATAAATGTTTTCTTCCTGATGGGTTCACTGTTTTTTTTCACTGAACCCACTTTTCTTTTTTCTTTGATTTTTTCCATTTCAAAATGTCAGCACATATATTTACTACTTTATAATTCGAATAACTCTTACGGATCCAATTGAGATGTATTTGGCATTGTTTTTTTATTTATTTTATTATATTTTAAATTATTGCTTTCATATTTGTCTAATTAAAACCGACTAATTTACAACAATAATTGATAGTATTCTATGCAATGGCAAGTTTTTATAGATATATTTGATTTTTTTTAAATTATTTCAGTATATTTTCTTACGTATATACGAACAATAGACGTTTTGCAAACTGTTAGAAGAATAAA
>PGFW01025746.1:6983-21551 GCA_003123925.1 Haematobia irritans
TTTAGAAAATTTTGTTAAAATTATTATCTATAGAAAATTTTGTCAAAGTTTTATCTCTATAAACAGCACAAAAATTTTTTTTTGATTCAATACCCAATTAATTTCCCAATTAATTTTTTAATTTGAAACTGTCTTCAACTCAGCGCAATGATAGTCATCAATCACAGTTTTAATTGGACATAGAAAAAATTCTATGATTCAAAATTAATCATGATTTTTTCAGCAAATTTCAATCATAATTTTCTTAATTGTTCAGATTAAAAATTAATTGATGTTGATTGCAAAACTCAATTAATTTTATTAAGTAAAAAAGGTAACATATTTTTAATTACTTTCTGAATTGGCTTAGAGTTTTTATGTGGATTAACAAATGTTGTATTGAAATACATTTTTAACTGTAAAATTAAAAAAAAAATCAGCGCTTTTTTAACTGAATTAGTCTTTCGAATTTGATTAAAAAGTTAATGGGTGTAATCAAATTATTTTTTAATTAAAAATTTAAAAAATTTTCAATCATTGACTCTAAATTACTTATGTCTTCGGTACCTCATGATAAAAAGTTAATTGTAGTCAATAATTTATTAATTGAAAAAATTTTCAAACGTTCAATTAACTTTTTAATTGGAAAATATTTTGGTGATATTTTTTTCTGTGTAGATAATTTTGCCAAAATTTTATTTCCTATAGAAATCTTCACAAAAAAATTATTTCCATAGAAAATTTTGCCAAACATTTGATTTCTATTGAAAATATCAGTCAACATTTTATTTCTATAGCGAATTTTTTCGAAAACTTTATATTCTATTGAAAATTTTGTCAAATATTATTCTATAAAAAATTTGTCAAAATCTTTAGTTTCTATAGAAAAATTTTGTCAAAATTTATTTTCTATAGAAAATTTTGTCAACATTTTATTTCTACTAGAAAATTTTGAAAAGTTTATTTCTATAAAATTTTCTCAAATTTTATTTCTATTGAAAAGTTTGTCAAAATTTTATTCTAATCAGAAAATTTTTGTCAAAATTTTATTTCTATAGAAAAGATTTTGTCAAAATTTTATTCTATAGAAATATTTCACAAAATAAAATATTTCAAATAAAAATTTTGTCCAAATTTGATTTGTAAATTGAAAATATAGTCAAATTTATTTCTATAAAGGCAAAATTTTTGTCAAAATTTTATTTTTTGAAAAATTTTGTCAAAATTTTATTTCTTTTGAAAAATTTTGTTCAAAATTCTAATTTCTATAGAAAATTTTGTCAAAATTTATTCTACAGAAAATTTGTCAAAATTTTATATCTATAGAAAATCTTGTCAAAATTTGTTATTTCTATAAAAATTTTGTCAAAATTTTAGATCTAGAATGACAAAATTTTCTATAAGAACTAGAAATTTTGACAAAATTTTCCATATATGAAATATAGCTCTCATATATATCTTTCGTCTAATATGGCCTCAAAATCCATAGTTTTGCCCTGATTTGCTTTAAATTTTGCACAAGAATTATAGTTAATAGTATTGTCAAAAACGCTAAATTTTGTTTAAATTGGTTCAAGTTTAGGTATAACCCCAACACGTACCATGATTTGGAAGAATATTTTCAGCAGGATTTTAGTTTAATTGACATTCTATATAAGTGTGACCAATTTCATCCAACTCGGTTCAGATTTATAGGTTCTTCCTATTTAGGTAAATATGGCCAAAATACCCACATTTGATGATTTCCCCATACTGTAGTCATATCAATCAAAATCAAATCAAATCAAAATTGGTTAAATTTTCAATATTTGTATATGGGAATATAAACCTTTAAATAGCTCCTAATAAATTTGATGGATTTAAGATGGTGCCAAAAATAGTGGTATACAAAGTGGTGAAAGGCATAATATAGTCGGTATCGGCCGGCTTACTTGTTAAATATTCTATTGGAATTAGAATGAAATTAAATCCCTTTAATTTGTCTATTTTTGGTCATTTAAATTTATGTTAAATAATGTCTACGCCTATATAAATAGAAAAACAAATCGCCCTTCGCTTCCTCATAGCAGCACGTGAAAGTACAAAAATTACGTATGTTAAATAGAGAAAAAAATCCATCTCACATGTTTTACTTATTTGATTTTAATACAATACAACATACACCCATACATACACATAGACATCCTAAAATATGTATATATTTAACGGTTTTTAAATTGAGTTTTAATATCCCATATATATTGTGTTGGCTACATACATACATACATCCATACACATGCTTTGTATTGTTTATTTATACAGACATGGGAGTCAAACCTATTATGAGAGACATTATAATAGACCAATTTTACACACTCCCACATACTGGCAATACATTCTCTCACCCACTCACTCTCGAACTCACCCACATACAAGCTCATACAATGTAAGCATCAAATCATAGAGAAGCTTAATGAAAAAAATTGTGCGTGGCCGTCAAATAAAATAGCACGTGATATTAAAGGTACGTGAATATACTCTCAAATTTGTGGGAAATTGGTAAAGAGAAAAATTAAATTGTTTCTCTCGGCGATGGTAGAAGTGACTTAAGTACATTTTTTTTTTGGTTAAAACACTACCAAAAATCATCTATTGAATTTCTACCAAAACCATTTAAAAAATCTTCCACATTTTGAGAGAATGGCCTACCAATTATGCATACTGTGCTTCACTAATGCTTTTTGTCGGCCATAGCATTCTGTCACGTAGTCAGTCAGTAAACATACTCTTGCCTAAGCGATGTTAAAGCCGGAACAGTATCGGAGTGCACCATTCCAGCACCGGTTGGACGACATCGAACTTTGGTTTGAATTTTGTGTTCGGCAGACTGAAATATATCTATCTCTCCTGGGCTCGGACAAAAGTAAACGGAAAATTGCACCATCCAACACAAAAAAAGACAATATAACACGTTAGAGTGACCTGGACAGCCGCCCTGGCCTATATATATATCATTTACAGGTCAATCCTGATGCTTTATATCTATGGGATCACTTATTCTTAGTATTCTACTGAGCAAACAGTTTGACAGATTGACTTATTAATAATCTTGAAACTTCACTATGGCTACATTTTTCTCTGAGTGATAAAAATATCTTTCCAGCAGTATAACCCATTTTAGTTGTTGACATTTTTTTATTTTGGGAACGCATTGGCAATCAAT
Organism: Haematobia irritans; assembly: GCA_003123925.1. NCBI lineage: Eukaryota > Metazoa > Arthropoda > Insecta > Diptera > Muscidae > Haematobia > Haematobia irritans. Next base: position 10,165 of record PGFW01025746.1, read on the forward strand.
CAATTTGTACCTTCCACCTTCATAATCCTGGCTGGAATCGTTCAACCAAAAAAAAAACATCTCTTCGTGGTCCTTTTCAGTAGTAGCCATTTGGCGATGGGCGGCTTTCACCCCTTTTGTTAAAATATTATATTTTATTTCATAACAGTCAGATATTAAATGCGAAAAGTTTTCTTGATGCTTTTTAAGAATTCTTTTGCCAGTTATTAGCAATCTTGGAAAACTACACAGACAAAAAATAATTCTTGTCTTCAATCATGAAATTAATTGCATACGACTTAATTTTAAATGTGATACTTTTTTAAACAGCCAATCATAAAAATTAATTAATATATTAATTTTCGATTGTTTTGTTTTAATTTAAAAAAACAATAAAATTTTTATTTTTGCTTATTAAATTCAATTCAAATTTTCAATTTAAGAAATTTTTAGTTAATATATTTTTCGATGCTAGAAACTTTAAGAAAATCAATTTATTTTTTTATTAAATTCAATTCTAAATTTCAATTTAAAAAAAATTAGTTGATATTTGTTGGTTTGTGATTGGTTTTTTGTAGTTATTTTAAAAAACTAAATTAAATTTTTACTTTTGTCTTTAAATTCAATTCAAAATTTTAATTAGGAAAATTTTCGTTATATTTTTTTTCGGTGTAGAATCTTTTAAGAAAATCAATTAAATTTTTATTTTATTTAAAATTCAATTCAAATTTCAATTTAAAAAATTTCGCTTATATTTTTTTTGTGATTGGTTTTTGTGTTAATTAAATTTTAAATTTTTGTTATTTTTAAATTCAATTCAAATTTTCAATTTAAAAAACGTTCGTGATATTTTCTTGTGATTGGTTTTTGTGTTTAATTATAATAATCAATTTAATTTTTATTTTTTTTTTTAATTCAACTAAAAACTTTCAAATAGAAACAATTTTCTCACGATTATATTTTTATTCGTGTAGAATACTTTAAGAATTTATTAGTTAGCGTTACAAAGAAAAGAGGAAAATAATATGCACGAGGAATAGACGAATCAAGCATTCATCGATGGAGTTATTTAAATGTGTGTTGGCAATGTTTACAAAACAAAGCGGGAAACGGACAATAAGAACTTTTTGTTGGCGTTTTTGTTCGATGATAGGTTACCGTCATAGTAGCTCACTCAGACACGAAGCTCCATGAAACGGAAGGGTCCAATAACATTCATTGTGCGGACGACATCTGTAGGAATTTTTATTGCCCAGCGAAGAGATTAAAGGGATAAATCTGTTCTTCTGTTTCACCTACCACACAAAACAATGTTGAAATTCTTGAAAACCCTGTATTTTGCACTTTCGATAAGCCTCTTATGGATTTTAGGTTTGCTTTTTTTTTTCTGTTTTGCCAATTCTTGGGAAAAACAAAGAGGAGGAGGAAAAAAAACAGAACTTTGCAAAAGTGTCAAAAGTTTTATACCAAATGCGACAATGTGGTCTAAGAAGTCTTTTAATTGAATGAATTTAAATGATATATCCTTTGAAGAGTGTAGTGTGTGTGTTGTGTGTGCTGTGACCACAGCAAGGCACTGAGAGCCAGTTTTTTTGAAAGGTGCGTTCTCGTGATGTTGCGTAAAAAAAAAAACAAAAAAAAAAAATTAATGGTTACAAAAATAATACAATTTTCTATATTATTTACGTTGTGCATAATTTATAACTGACTTACACTGATAGAACAGATACATTTCCCCCCGAAAAAACATTTTAGATAAACAAAATTTTCTCCTTTTTAATTTATTTTTATTGGCTTGGTTTTTATGTCCAAATTATTTACTACATTATGCTTATGCAATATTTATTCAAGCTTATTGAGACAAGAAGATGCAGGGAATTGATACATATGAAGAAAGAAAATGTCAGATACCAAATCTACACAAGTCTGGCCTTACACATGTTTCATCGCTGGGCTAATTCGAGTTTTCATGCATGCGGTTGTTAGAAGGACTTATATTACCAACACATTTTCCAAATTTCAAGCCAGATCGCCTGATGAAATTCTTGATTCTCTTAAAGGCTCCGCAAGCCAAATCTTGGGGATCCGGTTTATATGGAGCGCTATATATAAAGGGTGATACGGTTTTCAAAATTTTGTCATATAAACTCTGACGTATTTTCTTTTCATTTTGCATTAAAAAACGCTGAACACCCCTCATTTTGAAGGTGTGTGTGGTAGAATGTGCTCCTATCTTTGATTTTGGAATCACTCTTCAGTTTGTCAAAAAATGCCGGTCCAAGCAAGAAGAGGCAGCGTATCAAAATTTTTGCTCGCGCCATCGCGAAAATCTACGCTACTCGCACGAAAAAGCTGGGCAAAAATCGCTAAAATCAACCGTTTACAAATGTAATTAAAGTGTTTGGGAACGTTTGTCGGACAGCCAGGAAAGTCTGGATCGGGGGGAAATTCGAAAACCGGAAGCCGCTGAGACGACAAAGAGAGTTCGCCGGTAGCTTTCAATGCGAAACCCTAACCTCTCTCTCCGAGATGCCGCAAAATAAGCTGGGTGTATCGTCTCAACGTGCATCGATGCAAAAAACGAAGCCGGACTATCGACTTACAAGAAGTAGTGCACTCCAAATTCCGATGATAAAAACTAACATTACGACGGCCAAGCGCGCATCCCGGAGGCTGTACACGACGATGCTGACGAAGTTTGACTGCGTGGTACATAAGGACGACGAAAAACCTACGTCAAAGCGACTACAAAGCAGCTTCCGGGACAGGAGTTTTATTACGGCAAAAGGAAAGGGGAAAGGATAGCAGATATTTTCAACGCACATACAACTGTCAAAGTTCGCCAAGAAATATCTGGTTTGGCAAGCCATCTGTACCTGTGCCTTTAATACAAGCAGCATTTATCATAAGCTTCCGGGACTGTCAACCAAGAAATTTACGTGAAAGAGTGTTGGAATAAACGTCTGCTTGCCTTTCGCTAAAGAAACACGGTTGTTCCGTACTGTTATTGGCCGGGATTTGGCATCTTGCCAATTACGGTAAAGAAGGCCATGAGTGGTACGCGCCAACACGCTGAATTGTGGTTCCCAAGGCAAGAACCCTCCCAACCACGCCAGAGCTCCGCCCAATTGAATTAAATACTGGTGCTATTGTCAAAGCGGAAGCCTAAAGAGACCAAAAAAACTTGCTAAGGACGAGCCAGCAGTTTCAAGGCAACTGGCTTTCTGCGGCGCAAGAGGTGGACAAGGTGGCCTGTACAAAATCTGATGGCATGGTGTTCAAGCGTGAGGCCGGCAATTCGGCGAAAGCGAAAGCCTAACTGAATATTTTTCCTGGAATTTATACTAATTGAACTTGAAAAAGAAAAATTTTAATTTGATTTTTTTTAAATAAACGATTTTTCACGATTTACACGCGTTTTCCTTCACCAAATTTTTGACCGATTCAATCACCCTTTAATTATGGGCCAATTTTTGCATTGGTTATTAGAGACCATATACCAACACCATGTACCAATTTCAGCTTAGAATCCCCCATGAAATATGCTTCTCTTTAGAGGCTCGGCAAGTCATAATCTGCGGGATCGGTTTATTTGGGGGCTATATATAATTATGAACCGATGTGCGACCAAAATTTTGCATGGTTTGTTAGAGACCAATATACCAACACCATGTTTACCAAATTTCAGCAGAATCGGATTAAAAATTTGCTTCTCTTAAAGGCTCCGCAAGCCAAATCTGGGGTCGTTTATATGGGGGCTATATATAATTATGGAACCGAGTGAACCATTTTTGCCCAGAGTTGTTTGAGATATATATTGCGATGACACCATGTACCAAATTTCAACGAATGGGATGGATATTTGCTTCTTTTAAAGGCCTCCGCAAGCCACAAATCGGGGGATCGTTTACTATGGGGCTATATATAAGTTTATTGCGACCGATGTTGGACCAATTTTTTGCATGCGTTGTTTAGAGACCATAACCAACATCATTGTTACAAATTTCAGCCGGATCGGAATGAAATATGCCTTCTCTTTGAGGTAGCAAAACCAAATTTGAGCGCGATCGTTTTATTATAAGGGCTATATATTAATTTATTGACCGACTGTGGACCAATTTTTGCATAGTTGTTTAGAGACCAGTATACTTACACCATGTTACCAAATTTTCAGCCAGATCGCGGATGAAATTTGCTTCCTCTTAGAGGCTCCGCCCAAGCCAAATCGGGCGGATCGGTTTATATGGGGGCCTATATATTAATTATGGACAATGTCGGATCCAATTTTTGCATGGTTGTTAGCAGACCATATACCAACAATCATGTAACCAAATTTCAGCCGGATCGGATGAAAATAGCTTCTCTTTTAGAGCTCCGCAAAAGCCAATCTGGCGTCCGTTTATATGGGAGTATACGTAAAAATTGCCGTCCGATATGGCCCATGCTGCAATAGCATCCGACGCCCATGCTCATGGTGGAGGGTATAAAAAACAATATATAGGTTTTTTTTTACAAATTTAGTAAATCAAATTGTATATCTAAATGTGAGGAAAATCCTAAATTTGATTTAAGAGAATAGAGATAAATTATATGGAAAAAAAATAAAATATAATATAATACAATGATAATGGCTATTGCCCAGACAGATTCTATATGAAACCGGCCAGAACACTTTCTCGCCCAAAATGACCTCCAAGGACCTTTTTTCCTTGCAATTCCTGATTTCGTTTTTGATTGAAGGCTTAAATAGCCGAAGTCGTTTGGGTTGAATTTTGTAGTTAGGTTTAGGTTCAGTGACAGCCCGATATTTTTCAAAGGATCACTATAGACTATTCAGGCTCCATTGTCATACACACAAAAAAAAAATCCGATTTCAATCACCGAAAATTAATTCAAATTAAGTTTTTTAATTGAAATGCTTCAATCTAGAAATGAATAGTATCAATTAAAAAAAATTAATTAGAAGTCAATTAAAGAATTAATTGCATCCACATTAAAAATTAATTGCATTACTATTAATTTTTGTGATAGATTTTAATTTTTGTGATAGATTTTTCAATTAAAAAATCTTTTTGATATCAATTAAAATTTTTAATGTTGAATAATTTTTTAAAACTCAAATAAGACTTTAATTGGAAAGAATATTCGTGGATATTTTTTTGTGTGTTGCAGTGGTGGAATTGTGTATGTTAAGATTAGGTCCAGTGACAAGCCTGATATTTTCAGCTCACTTAGACTATTCAGTCATTGCTGATACACACAAATAAAAAAAATCCGATTCAATCACGAAATTAATTGAGCCACATTAAGTTTTTAATTGAAATGTCTTACTCAATCATTAGAAATGATAGTAATCAATTAAAAAATTAATTAGAAGTCAATTTAAAGAATTAATTGCATCCAATTAAAAAATTAATTGATTACTATTTAATTTCTGTGATATGATTTTAATTTTTCGTGATAGACTTTTCAATTAAAAAATGTTTGAATCAATTAAATTTTTAATTTGAATTATTTTAAAACTCCAATTAAGACTTTAATTGGAAAAAATTTCGTGAATTTTTTTATGCTGGCCACAGTGGTGAACTCTTATCAACTGAGTCTGCCCGATTACATGCTTGTTAGTTCAATGCTGAAGGGATCTACTTTTTATAGCCGAGTCTGAACGGCGGTTCCACATTGCGATGAAACCACTTAGAGAAGCTTTGAAACCACTCCGAAATGGCTCACCAGCTTTACTGAGAGGCGGAATAATTCCAACGCCTGAAAACCCTTTGGCTTTTTGGCTTGGAAAATGAGATTGGAACCCATGGACCCTTGATATTCAAGCCGGCATGTTATACCATTATGCGACACTGGTGGCCTCCCAGCGTGGCCACTGCAAATCCTTTACACTTTCATATTATTTAGACCATATAATAAATTTTATAAGATAATGAAATCGTAGTTTTCTCAGTGTATTACATCTTGGAAGTTGGACTATTGCCATTAAATAATTTTTTTGAAGTATGTAGTAGGTGAAGAGTATCTCGCAGTTATCCCCCCTCCCCACAGAATGTATATAAATATTTACATTGCTTTAGATCCATGCAAAAATTTTAAAATTGCTACATAATCTCTCTCTCCCTTCCTCTTCTCTCTCTCTCTCTCTTCATCTCTCTTTGACCCATTGAAATATTTCCTTTGTTTTAGAAAATTTTGCCAAAAATGCTATTACATTTATTTGTTAAAATTGAATTGAAATAAGCCCTAATACCTGGAATCCCGAAGCAAAAGCCTCATTAAAACTTTGCTACAAACTTTAGCCAAAAAAATTTTTGCACCCAGAACATGGTGCTACAGTATAGCCCAAATTGTTAAAGTTTTCGAGTGAAGTCTTTGAAATTATTTACTTATTGTGTCGAATAAATGAAAAGTTTCAATTGCTTGTGTGGTAATTGGAATGAAATTCACAGCCTTTAATGTTGGGGCTTCATGTCATCAAGAGGGGTGAATTTTCAGTTGATAGTTACACATGTAGGTGGAATTTTTTATACATCAAAAAAATATCATTGACATAAAAATACTCGAATTTTGTTTGTTTTTTTTTTTGCTATGTTTGAAAAATTTTGAACAATGTAAAATAATAAACGGAATATCCGCCAGTTCGCCAGTTTCGAATATTTTTGTTCGAAGAGAAACCTTAACTGTAACAATAATTAAACCAAAAATTTAAAATAAGAAAATAAACAATGTCCTTGATCAGTTTTATTAAAAATGGAAAATGCGATAAATCAGATTTATAGCCTAATTTCGCCTAATTTTATAAAACCCAAATTTAAAGTTTCATTGAATTCCGAAAATATTGGATATTCGAAAAATTATTTTCCTTATTTGCTAATTAAACTGTTACTAATTTTATTAGCTTTGTCATTCCATTTGTTACCAAACGAAATATAGGTCTCAGCACCAAGAAAGAAAAAAAAAACGCCAAAAATTTGTCCTCTTAAAATTTTAATTAAATTAAAAACATATTCAATAAATAATTTAATTTATTCTACTAATTTCTTAATTAAACGAAAAATAAAATTTTGTAGTTTTTGACGACATTTTTTGTCAATATTTATGTTTATAGAAAATTAATCAACCATCTTTATTTCTACAGAAAATACTAGAAAATTTTACATAAAAATTAATAATTTATGACAAATTTTATTTCTAGAGAAAATTCTGACAAAACTTTTTATTTGTATGAGAAACAATGCTGTTCAAAATGTTAACTTTCTATAGAAAATTTTGACAAAATTTTATTACTAGCAGAAATATTTGGACAAAATCTTATTTCTATAGAAAAATTTTGGACAAATTTTATTTCTATAAAAATTTTGACAAAATTTTATTTTTACAGAAAATTTTTAAAAAAAATTTATTTCCACAGAAAAATTTTGACAAAATTTTATTTCTACAGAGATATTTAGTCAAAATTTTATTTCTATAGAATATTGACAAAATTTGTATTCTAAGAAAATTTTTGACAAAAAAAAAAAAATTTTAATTCTAAGAAAATTTTTGACAACATTTTATTTCTATAGAAAATTTTGACAAATTTTACTTTCTACTAGAAATTTTGAAAAAATTTTATATTTACGAAAATTTTGAATCAAAAATTTTATTTCCAACCAGAAAATTTTGACAAAATTTTAATTTCTACGAAATTTCGGGTCATAATATTTCAATCGAAATTTACAAAAATTTTATTTAATAGAAAAATTTTGACAAAATTATTCTTGATTTGAACATTATTCTAAGAACAATTTTGACACAATTTTATTTCCACAGAAAATTTGAACTAAAATTTTATTTCTATAGAAAATAGTTGACAAAATTTTATTTCTAATAGAAAATTTTGACAACATTTTATTTACTATCCGAACATTTTGACAAAAATTTTACTTTCTATAGAACTTTGACAAAATAATTTATATTTACAGAAAATTTGACAAAAATTTTATTTCCCACAGAAAATTTTGAAAAATTTTTTATTTATACATAAAATTTTTTGTCAAAATATTTTATTTCAATAGAAAATTTTGACAAAATTTTATTTCCATAGAAAAATTTGACACAATTTTATAAGAAAGATTTTGTCAAAATTTTTATTTCAATTAGAAAATTTTGAACAAGATTTTGCGTCCAAAATTTTATTTAAATAGAATATTTTGACAAAAATTTATTTTTCCATAGAAATTTTGACAAAATTTTATTTCTATCGTAAATTTTGAAAAAAATTTATTTCTAATAGAAATATTTTGTCAAAATTTTATTTCTATAGAAAATTTAGACAAAATTTTATTTCCATAGAAAATTTTGACAAAATTTATTTTCATAGAAAATTTGACAAAATTTTATTTCTATAGAAAATTTTGACAAATTTTTTTTCTATAGAAAATTTTGACAAAATTTTATTTCCATAGAAAATTTTAACAAAATTTTATTTCCATAGAAAATTTTAACAAAATTTTTTTCTATAGAAAATTTTGTCAAAATTTTATTTCTATAGAAAATTTTGTCAAAATTTTATTTCAATAGAAAATTTTGACAAAATTTTATTTCTATAACAAATTTAGACAAAATTTTATTTCTGTGGAAAATTTTGACAAAATTTTATTTCTGTAGATAATTTTATTTCAATAGAAAATTTTGTCAAAATTTTGGTACTCTGCTTCAGCAACTTTTTCTCCAGTTGTTATCCAATTATACGAAGCGTCATACTGAACCTTGTCCACTCAAGTTGTAAAGGCGCAGGATCTAGCAGATTTTGGTTTTTTTAAAGGCTCCAAATACTCACCTTGTCATACAGAGCCTTATTAACAACCTTTATTTATTTGGAAATCCGGAGCCATCCAGCTAACCAACTGAGACCCTCCACTCTTTAGTAGAACTTTGTACACAATCCATGATGTAGAAGGCCTAAGACGCACCTAGGTCCAACTTCCCACCATTTATAACTGTTTTATATCTACACAAAAAAAAAATTCAAATTCAATCACGAAATTAATTGATCCAATTAATTTTTTAATTGAAATGTCTTCAATCACAGAAATGATAATATCAATTAAAAAATTAATTGACAGTCAATTAAAAAATTAAATGATCCAACTAAAAAATTTATTGATACTATTAATTTGTGTGATTGATTTTTGTTTCAATTAAAAAATTTGTTGAATCAATTAAATTTTTAATTGAATATTTTTAAAAACTCAATTAAGATTTTAATTGGAAAAAGTTTCGTGAAATTTTTTCTGTGTGTAATGAACTCTATTGAAAAATTTTTTTCGCATTTTCCGTCAGTGTTTATTTTGTCTTTCTCTTGAAGCCAACTTTACGCATTTAAGGGAGCTCTGCATTGGCAAAAAAAAAAAAGGTGCAAAGTGAGGCTTATACACGAACGAACAAGATTGTTTTCCATATATTTGGTTGTAAAAATTATATGTTTGGAACTCAAATTTTTTAACACAATATTTTTAAGTGCAATCATATAATGTTCATAAACTAGCATAACATGTTTGGACATATATGTTTAATAATGTTTAAGAAATTATGTTATGTTGGGACATAAATTGTTTGCTAAATATAATAATGCTAGATGCCAAACAAATATTAATTTAGAAATAGCCTATAAACATATATGTTTTTAGAAAGAGAGACCTAGACAGTATGCTGCAAGTAAAATATTGGAAGTAACCAATTGGCGCCTTAAAAATATATCCATACAAAGCAAATTTCATTAAAATTTTTTCTACCAGTGTATACCCTAAGGTGAAACATAATATGTTTTCACAATACAAACAATATTTTGTTTGGTCCAATCCTAAAAATATATATGCTTTAAGCAAAATGTGTTTATGGTATATGTTACAGAAGCGATTTTTTTTGAGGGTGTAGGGTGGTGCCATCGAAAATTTCCCAGTTTTGGGCGAGTCACCAATAATATATGTGCACGCTCACAAAAAATCGCTTCTGTAACATATACTCCCAAACATATTTTGCTTCAAGCATATACATTTTTGGCTATTGCCCAAATATTTATATGTTTGATCTCTACCAATATATAATATGTTTGAAAGCATATTGGTCTAAACAATATATGTTTGGGTAGTCTAAGTTCCAAACATTTTGTATTTTTGCATCCAAATTCAATAATGTTGTCTTCCAAAAAACAATATGTTATTTTGTGAACATATAATATGTTTGGAAGCATTTTGCACCAAAAAATATTATATGCTTAAAAAAATTCTCCCAAACAATATTGTGCTCAAAATTTTATTTATTTATTTATATATTTACAATCATAATGAATTATGAAAATAAACAGGTAATATAGGTGCTAACAACGTAGGTTTTCGACCTGAATGCTCAAAATTTTGTTTCTGCCCAATTGTATATTCCCCACATCTTTCTCACTTCCACGAGATTTTTTAGTTCTTAGCACCTTTTTCTGTAATACAAACATTGTAGAAGAAATTATTCAATTTAGTATTGATTTTTTTATTTTTTAATTTTACCTTTTGCCGGACGGGGATTCGACAGCGACCACACAGTTTGTAAGATTCAAAGAAAGTAGCTGATCAATTGCCAAGCAAAAAAAAATTTAATTTTGTAATAACAAGCAACAACACCAACTTTAATTCAATAATCGCTCCCTGTTAAATAGCCCCTCCAGATACTAAACACATATATGTTTTATAGCGTTATTTTCTAAATTAATATCATGTTTAGCATCCAAGCATATTATATTTACAAACATATTTATGTCGCCAAACATATATGTATCTAACATATTAACATAATATGTTCCAAACAGTTATGCTAGTTTATGAACATGTATATGCTGCCCACTCAAAAATAGTTGTGTTTAAAAATGTGTGTTCCAAAACGTATAATGCTTTTATAAGCCAAACATATAAAACAGTTCTTTTTCATCCGATGTAGGTCTTGCCGTTGTCCTAATGGAAGAGGAACCTTTACATCATATCAGTTTTGGCGTTTTTTCTGCGGATTGCTTGCCTTTAAGCCAAAATTATTATTTACTTTGAAATGTAGTATCAATCGTTTGACCAGGGTGAGCGATTTTCATTCCTTTTATTTTACCAAAACAACTCAGCATCACTTTTTCGAGGCTCAATCCACGCTTATATGACATTTTTTTTGAGTTCCACGACGTATAAGCCTTATCATTTTTGTGCAACGATTAAAAACGTCGTATGGAGGTCGTATTTATCCTCATTTTATTAACCTATCAACTTCAAATTTTGTCAGAAAAAGATTTTGCCTTAATTGACATAAAAAAATATGACGCATAATCAAGGCCAATTTTTTTTATTAAATTTGATTCTAAAATAATCTTAATTTTTTTTTCAGTAAAATAT
>PGFW01025747.1:863-12008 GCA_003123925.1 Haematobia irritans
AGAGAGAGATATTTTGATATGATGTTAACATCCATGTCTAGATAGGTCCTATCGTCTATAATTAATATATGCACTAGATAAACCGATTCGCCAAATCACCAAAAAATCTGGTCGCATATCAAATTTCAATATTCTATAATTGCCCCCATAAATATAAATAAGCGACCCCCATAATTTTCAATCTTCATGTCGACTTCGTAATTATTTTAGACGTACCTATACATATACTTTTTTGTCTAATTATTACCACGCAGTATGGACTTAAGACTCTACAATTTATGAAAACGATGTTAAGAAGTTTTAAAGATACCAGCAACCCAAAGTAATTCGATTGTGAATGACAGTCTTTCGTAGAGTTTTACGCAATCCATGGTGGAGGGAACAATAAATTCGGCCTGGCCGTAACTTAACGGCCGTATATGACTTGTTTTATTCAGCTGTAATATTCTATGCATTGACTCAAACTTACAAGTGTACTTTAACCAACAGAGGAAAAGATGGGTTTGTCAAATTTATTTGGGCAAAGCCTATAGACTGCAGATGTTGGAGTGGACGGCACGTTTCGGAATTAACATAACATTCCTCAATCAGCAATCCTCTAACTTGCAGCAAAACTATCAAACCAAATTATCAGAATAAATTCAGGCAGTTCATTAACCCCAACAATGAACCAACACTTGAATCTTCCGAAAAAGTTTTTAGCATGATTAGCCGGCTTATGCCGAATAAGTCGTACAAACATATACTCTTTCCGTTGCCAACCGTCAAACAATCGATTTGAGATGTCAGTTGGCTGGGTTATTTTGATGCGTGCTGCAAGTAGAGGATGCTGATGAGGAATGTGGTAATTCCGAAACTTGCGTCCATCCAACCATCTTTGCTGTTATAGGGTTTTGCCCAAATAAATTTGACAAACATATCTTTGTTCCCGTTGTTTAAAGAACATCTTGTATTTATGTCAATGCATGGTTTTTAAGCTGAAATCAAAAAACCCAAACAACCATGATTAAAAAAAATTTTCAAAAATCAAAATCTCAAAATTATCTCAAATTTAATTTTTTGTAAGAAAATTTATCAATAATTTTGTTTCTTTTAGAAAATTTGGCAAAATTTTATTTCTATAGAGAATTTTAATTAATTTTTTATTTCTAATCAGAGAATCTTGTCAACATTTAATTTCGATAGAAATTTTGTATAAAAGTTTATTCTGTAGAAAAATTTTTCAGAAATTGTATTTGCTATGGAGAATTTTGTCCGACAATTTCTTTTGTATGAGAAAATTTTATTAAAAAGTTATTTCTATTGAAAAATTTTGGTACAATTGTGTATTCTATTAGAAAATTTTGTCAAAATTTATTTTCTTTTGAAATTTTTCAAATTTTATTTCTAGTAATAAATTTTTGTTAAATTTTTTTTCTATACGAAATTTTTTCAAAACTTTATTTTTAATAGACATTTTGTGAAAAATTTTATTTCTATGAGAAAATTTTTGTGAAAGTTTTTAATTCTATAGTATCAATATATATATATATATAATATTATATAAATATATATATATATATATATATATATATATATATATATATATTATATATATATATATATATAATTATATATATAAATATATATATAATATACTATATATATATATATATATATAGTAATAATAGTAATATATATATATAATACTATATAATAGTATATATATATATATATATATAATATATATATTAATATATATATAATATATATATATATATATATATATATATAGTATATATAATATATATTTAGTGTGACCAAACACACTCTCCACTTCTTCCCCCTTATTCTTCACATTTACACATGCATTCCCATTAGATACATACTCTATTTTGATCCACTTGCATTCTCCGGTTCATGTCATATTTTGTTTTTGTTGACGCAGCAAGTTCCACAACTTGGTAGTACTGAGTTGAAATCAATCAGATGATTCCAATTAGTGATTGGTGGCACTGTTGACACTTTCATATGGCTTTAAGTTACAGCTTTGGGAATTGCATACATTGTTTATCGTAAGTAGACCAACCTGCCATGAACTCAGAATTGAGTCAAAATGACCACCTAATCAGGAAGTAAGAAAGTCCTGCATTCAAAGAATAGTAAAAAGGTAATTGGTAAATGTAATCAATTCTCCATTAACAGATATTATGCTGTATAAGTTTGACGCTCCATAGTTCTATACTCCATTTACTTGACATAGTATTAGTAACATTTTTCACTCAATAGTCAATAATTCTAAGTTCCAAATTTTGTATAAATTCATGACATTTTCGAAAATAAAATCAGAAAGATATTACACAGAGCCTAAACAACTGGCTTTTTATTTTTCTCTGAGTTGAGAGTGGAACTGTAGAAGTGCCTCGCACAAAAATTAGGTGGTCTAGTGGCGCTCTTAAGCGCCGCGCCAAAATCGGCAGGTAGAGATAGGATCTTCTCCTTGTAATCTTTAAAATTTGTTTCTGAGTGGACACTTGCCTGTACTTCACGGCAAGCATCCTTTATTTTGTCCTTTTGGAGAACGCTTGCCAATTTTGTTTGCAAGTATCGTTTTGTCTGGTGACCGTTTGCCTACCACACGGCAAAACATTACACTGCGATCGCTGCGGGACTTCGATCCTGCCGCCCCGCCCCTCCCTTCATCAAATCTGAAGAAGGAAAGCATGTTTGACTTCTGATTCTGCGAATTTCAGATCCTGCAACATCTCCTTAATGGATAGTTTGACACTTAATTAATTTAATCCAGCAAACCACTTATTGAATTTAGCTAAGGAAGGATGACCTACATAATGTGGAGCGCAAATATCGCATATCAACATTCAAATCCCCCACTACGATGTGGACCTTATGTCCTTTCTTTAAACTATATTGTGCCCAAATACGATCTGTCCCATTATTGAATGTAACGAGAACGATTACGAAAGAAAACACAACCATTTTACGAGAATTGCCACGTATGATGTATGAATTTGAAACTTTGGGCGACATCACAAAACATCCCGAAAAAGGCAAAGAAGAAATGGATTTCATCATTTCCCCACAACATAGCTACTAGCATATAATTTAAAAAATATTTAAAAATGAAGAAGATTGTAACAAACATATAACCAATTTTATTACTCAATTACAATTATTACTAAAAAACAAATATAATAAAAATTATTATTACAAAAAAAAAGAAATTTTTGCAAAAGTATATATAGAAATAAAGGTATGCATACTGTTTGTAAATAAATTAAAATGGACAATATTTAGGGCTCCAATTAAATCTTTAATCAAATTGTAAAAAAAACACATGCTCGTTATGACTCAAACTTTCCTGCGGTTAAAGGAAGTTGATTTTTTTCTTGTAAACGTGCGCTAATGTCGATTAGATTACTTCGCTTTTTTTACAATTTTGCAGTAAAGTTAACCCGCACCAGCTTGATTTTTTTTTGCTAGTAACTTGTTTGAATACAGAAAATGAAAGATGATTGAAAACTGATATTTGAAAAATTTGTACATTGCATTGATCTACATTTCGTAAAAACCTAAATTTTGATGGATTTATTCTTTGGATAAAATCGTAACTGTTGAATGGTGATATTTTAGGAAAGGGTTTTTTTTCCAAATAATGGGTGAAACGTCTAATATTTTATTAAAAAACGGAATTATATATACAGCTATATAATATATATATATATATATATATACTATATATATAATATATATATATATATATTATACGTATATATAGAATATATTAATATATAATCTATATATATATATATATATATACTAATGTATATATATATAATATATATATATATATATTATATATAATAGTATTATATAGCAAAATTGAAGTGCTTCTTAGTTGAAAGGATATTTTGCAAAATTAAAAATCAAGTGAATTCTACAATTAAAAACTTATCATTTTTGGTAGAAAAAAAAATCCACACTTAATTGTGGTAAACCTGTTTGTGAGGTATCGTCACTCTGAACAGAAATACTGAGATTTAGGACCTATATTTGATTTTACGCTACGTAGTTAGTATGCTACTTAATATTATCCAAAGAGGAAGATATTAGAGTCAAAAAGGAAGTCGCTCAATATGGTAGCGTAATGTAGCAATTTTTGAAATCGGCCAATATATTTATGTAAGATATGTAAGTCTAAATAAGATCGGCTTAATATATATAAAAATTTAATGTTTGAGCAATATTCGGTAATGAGTAAGAGTATTATGGCCAAATTTGGGAACATCGGGCGATACATATATATGGAAGATATATCAATATCTAAATCAGAACTGATTTGGATTATTTTTGGCAGACTTAGTTTATTGCATAGAAGGTTTCATTGTGCCAACTTTGAGTAAGATCGGTTAGTAAATAATGATATTTTGGCCAAATTTGGGATAATCGAGCAATGTATATATATGAGAGCTAAGGGTGATTACGGTTCAAAATCCTTGGCCAAATATAACGACTTGACGTACTTTCTTTAAAATTTTGCAGTTAAAAAACCTGAACACCCTCATTTTGAGCGAGTGTGTGTGTAGAATGTTGGGACTCTATTTTTGATTTTGCGATTCATCTCTCAGTTGTCAAAATGCCGTCAAAGCAACAAGAGCAGGCGTATCAATAATTTCGCTCGCGCATCGCAAAAATCGAGCTACTCGCCGAAAAGCTGGCAAAATCCGCCTAAAAGCTTGCCAAATCAACGTTACAAATGTAATTAAGTGTTGTGGGAACGTTTGTCTGAAAGCCAGGAAGTTCTGGATCTGGAAATCGAAAAACCGGAAAGCCGGCTGAGACGACAAAGAGACGTTGCCCGGTAGTTTCAAGCGAACCCTAACCTCTCTCTTCCGAGATGACCTGCAAATAGCTGGGCTGGTTCGTCTCAGCCGTGCATCGGCCAAAAAACGAGCCGGACTATCGACCTAACAAGAAGGTAGTGACTCCAAATCGCGATGATAAACAAAATAACGACGCGCCAAACGCCGCGATCCTCCAACACGGCCAGAGACTCCGCTCAATTGAGAAACTGGGCTATTGTCAAGCGGAACTAAAAGAAGACCAAAAAAAACGCTAAGGACGAGCACAGACAGTTCAAGGCAAACTGGCTTTCTGCGGGCGAGAAGGTGGACAAGGATGGCTTTGTACAGAAATCTGATGGCAGGTCGTTAGCGTTGAGGCCCTGGACAATTCGGGATTGGAAAAGCGAAGCCTAACTGAATATATTTTCAACTGAATTTTATACTAATTGAACTTGAACAAAGAAATTTAATTTTGATTTTTAAATAAACGATTTCACCGATTTTCACGACGTTTTCCCTTGACCAAATTTTGACCCGTTAAGTCACCCTTTATATCTAAAATCTTTAATTCAAAAAGCCCAACGAGCAATGGCACTGAACTTATTTATCCATTATGCCATCAGATCATAGGCTTCAAACTATAGTTGGCCTCAGTAGCATATTTATAGATAACTAATGCAATAAAATTTAAGAGGCGCCACAAGACCCTATTTTCAACACCAAAAAAAGTCAGGCTCAATGCCATTTCCCTGTACAATTTCCCTTTTATTTGTTTGAATTTCAACGGACATTTCTCAATAACCTCAATTTTGATAGAAACTGATTTAAGTTTTCATTTATGAGCTTTTTCTTTATAAAACGGTTTATAAAAGTGCGTCAAGTTTCATTAATTTCACTGCTTGGGAAACTGTGACCAACTGGATAGCTGTTATGACCTTAATTTTCTATGTGACTTATGTTCAATTCATAAATAAAAAGTCCTTTTAAATGTGCCCAGTTGTTCATGTTCGTTTGCAATTTCCCTTTCATTTCTTTGAGTTCAAGGAAAAGGAATTTGTTAACTTTGATGATAGGAACTTTTAGTTTTCATAGTATTTCATAAAGGAGTTTACCTTTTTACTGTGGTAATGAAAAATGACCTGTTTTATATGACAACTTTGACCATATTGATTGTTCTGGGAAAGTTTTCCTCTTATTCCTCTTTGGTTGAAAATAATTACGACATAGTTCAGTTTCGTTTTTTCAGGAAAACTCTCATTTTCAAAGGACTTGCAGTCTTAGGTGATGTATTTCTTATTGCAGATAAATAGTTCTTATCTAGCCTTATAGGGTAATTAGGCTATACGAAAAAATGAACAACATTTGTTTGGTTCTTGTAAAGAAAATTTTTGTCAAAATTTTTATTTCTATAGAAAAAAATATTTATCAACATTTATTTTCTATTAGAAAATTTTGTCGAAATTTCTATTTCTATTAGAAACTTTTGTCAAAATTTTATTTCTATAGAAAATTTTTTCAAAATTTTATTATCTATAGAATATATTTAGTCCAAAATTTTTATTTCTACTTAAGAAAATTTTGTCAAATTGAATTATATACGTTTTATCGACCTTTGTTTGTTTAATATATACATCTATGACTTAACTTTACAATTTAGAAGACAGGTGTTTAAGAAGTTTTTTAAGATTTACCTTGCCATCGATTACCTTGCCATAAGATACCTTAAGTATGAAGTTTTCTACGGCAATCCATGGTGGAGGGTACATTAAGATTCGGGCCTGCCCGGAACGAATGTATACCTTTTTTTTTTTTTTTTTTAATTTTACCAATATCACAAATTTCCCATGTATTTCTTTTCACAAATACATCAACGAATTTCAGATGGATATTTCATATCCATTTATATTAGCCCA
Source organism: Haematobia irritans (assembly GCA_003123925.1). Classification (NCBI taxonomy): domain Eukaryota; kingdom Metazoa; phylum Arthropoda; class Insecta; order Diptera; family Muscidae; genus Haematobia; species Haematobia irritans. The sequence goes on from PGFW01025747.1 coordinate 7,618, forward strand.
TTCACCACAGCCACATATTTGAAAATCATTTGAACTCAAGCAGGTGTACAACTTGCCATCAACTTTAACCCTCCGCAAAATTCTCTCACTCAAATAGTCCTTTTTGAAAGTTATATGATGTGATTAATTATAAAATTTCATATTTTATGTCGTCATAATGGCAGGATAGAATTCAAGGATGATCTCGGTGTTAACCTTCGCGTTCATATTTGATGGCTTTTGTGTGAAATGGAAATACGACTATTGTTTATGTTAACCGTGAGTGGGTAGCTGTGAGTGGTCGTGTGTGCATGTGTTTTGCGTATCTGTGTGTAATGTATTATCTGTTATACAATTTGAAACAATCCTATCAATTACTTTTCGCTATGATTTTATTAAATTCACTTGGATTGGTTCGCGCGAAGCATGTGGCTGAAAATAATTTACAAACCTGAAGGTTGAGGTTAAATTGAAAACTCCAAATAAGGTGATGCTCGGATTTAAACATTTTCGCGAAAGTGAAATTGTCATTGAATTTCTTTTAACCCTTTCATTACCGAAATAAACCTTTAATGTTAGAAACCTAATGTTTCTTCCTTGTTTTGACTAGTACTAACAGCCATGTAAAACAAAAATTGTCATTTTAGAGATCCTACCTCAATTTACTTCAAGAGCTATATGAATTTTGTTTCTAAAAACTGATTCTTGAATGTAACCAAATACTATTTAAAATAATATTCGAGAAATCAAATCTAAACTAAGTGGCGGAAAATAGAAATAGACACCAAGTCTTTTCGAATGTCCTTCTAAGTGGACATCGGTTAGTGAAAGGGTTAATTCATTAAAACAGATATATCAAAGTTTGGTCAGGCCGTATCTAATTGCTCCTCCACCCATGGATATATCCGAGGCTCTTGTCCCGAGTTATGTTTATTTATTTATTTGCTTTTGTTCATATGTTCCGTTGTATGCTTCGGAAAAGGTGAACCGATTTACTTGAAATTTTTCAGAAGAGTTGAAAAAAGGCCCCTCATTTTTTTATTTTGGTCGCAGGGAAGGTGTTTACCTGACCCTTCCGAGACTTTTTTGAAAATGGGACCAAGTTTCTCTGATTTGTGTGAAATTTTTCAAAAAAGTTCCTATAGGTGGAGTCTATTAAAAAGATTCGATTATATTATTTTTTTGATTATTTTTGATCGGGCGATGGAAACCTCCCTTTACCCCACAGAGAAAAAAAACTAATTTTCTCCGATTTACTTCCAAATTTACAAATGACTTGGGGCGGACGTTTATGGAAATTTTAATATGGCTGTACAAGATTTTGGATATTAGACGGGAAAGAGGGCCTCCTACTTATTTCCTGATTTTTCTTACGGGAGAAAGGGTGGTATCACTAATTTTATATTCCGATATTTTTGCCGGGGAAGGGGACGTGACATACACCCTAAAAATTTATCGCTTCTGTACAGATTACCCCAAACCACATTTTTAGCTCAAGCGTATATATTTTTCAGGCATTTGCGTTCCAAATAAAATATTATTATATATTGTTCAAAACATATTATGTTTCACCTTAGGGCATACACTGGTAGTAAACGATTTAATGGAAATTTTCTTTGTTGTGGATGTATTTTAAGGCGCAATTGATTACTTCCATTTTACTTGCGCAGCATACTCTCTAGGTCTCTTTTTCTAAACACATATATGTTTATAGGCTATTAATATTATAATAATAAGCATATTATATTTACAAATATTTTATGTCCCAAAACATAATATGTTTCTAACATATTAACATATTACGTCCCAAACATGGTTATGCTAGTTTATGAACACTTATATGCTTGCACCTAAAATATTGTGTTAAAAATGTTGAGTTCAAACATATAATTTTTGACACCCAAGGATACCTATGAAAAACATCTTTTTCGTCCGTGTATATATGGGGGGCTTCGCCACATCTGAGCCGGATTTTTGACAAAATTCGGCCACACATTTTCTAAAATGTTCTGTGCAAATTTCAGTAAATCGGGAGTGAAATTTTTAACTCACGGTGGTCATTATGAGCTGAATCGGAGCGAACGATATATGTGTGTTAGCTATATCTGAATCTCAACCGTTACTACAAATGCATTCAAAGTCAATTTTATTCCCTAGTTGCAAAAATTTCACGTACATCGGGGTTATATAAGCGCATATCGGGCGAAGGAATATATAAAGGAGCTATATCTAAATCTGAACCTATTTCAACCAAATTTAGCATGGATAGTAAAAATGATAATTCTACGCATGCGTGAAATTAATTAAATCGCAGTGAAACTATGGCCTCTGTGAAATATAAACAAATCGGTTTATAAATAATTGAATTAAAAGAACTTCCTGGGTAGTTAAAATAAAGAAAATTTTTGGAATCTACAATTTTTTATACCCTCCACCATTAGAATGGGGGGTATATTAACTTTGTCATTCCGTTTGTAACACATCGAAATATTGCTCTAAGAGCCCATAAAGTATATATATTCTGGGTCGTGGTGAAATTCTGAGTCGATCTGAGCACGGTCCGTCCGTCTGTTGAAATCACGCTAACTTCCGAACGAAAAAGCTATCGACTTGAAACTTGGCAACAGTAGTTGTTATTTGTAGGTCGGTTATTGCATGGGCCATATCGGTTCTTTTATATAGCCCCATATAAACGGAGCCCCAAATTTGGCTTGCGATTGCTCTAAGAGAAGCAAATTTCATCCGATCCGGCTGAAATTTGGTACATGGTGTTAGTATATGGTCTCTAACAACCATGCAAAAATTGGTCCACATCGGTCCATAATTATATATAGCCCCCATATAAACCGATCCCTCTGATTTGGCTTGCGGAGCCTCTAAGAGAAAGCAAATTTCATCCGATCCGGCTGAAATTTTGGTCATGGTGTTGATATGTGTCTCTAATGACCATGCAAAAAATTGATCCACAATCGCCCATAATTATATATAGCCCCCATATAAACCGATCCCCAGATTTGACCTCCGGAGCCTCTTAGAGGAGCAAAAGTCATCCGATTCGATTGAAATTTGGTACGTGGTGTTAGTATATTGTCTCTAACAACCAAGCACAAATAGGCCCATAATTAATATAGCCCCCATAATTATATATAGCCCCCATATAAACCGATCCCCAGATTTGACCTCCGGAGCCTCTTAGAGGAGCAAAAGTCATCCGATCCGATTGAAATTTGGTACGTGGTGTTAGTATTGTGTCTCTAACAACCAAGCACAAATTGGTCCATATCGGTCCATAATTATATATAGCCCCCATATAAGCCGATCCCCAAATTTGAACTCCGGAGCCTCTTAGAGGAGCAAAATTCATCCGATCCGGTTGAAATTTGGAACATGGTGTTAGAATGTGGTCTCTAAGAAACACGCAAGAATTGGTTCATATGGGTCCATAATTATATATAGCCCCCATATAAACCGTTCCCCAGATTTGATCTCCGGAGCCTCTTGGAAGAGCAAAATTCATCCGATCCGGTTGAAATTTGCAACGTGGTGTTAGTGTAAGGCCGCTAATAACCATGCCAAAATTGGTCCGTATCGGTCTATAGTTATATATAGCCGATCCCCAATCACACAAAAATTGGTCCATATCGGTTCATAATCATCGTTGCCACTCGAGCCAAAAATAATCTACCAAAATTTTATTTTTATGTTATTGTTATTTCTATAGAAAATTTAGTAAAAATTTTATTTCTATCGAAAAATTTGTCAAAATTTTATTTCTATAGAATTTTTTTTCCAAATTTTATTTGTATAGAAAATTTTTTCAAATTTTATTTCTATAGAAAATTTTTTCCAAATTTTACTTCTATAGAAAATGTGTTCAAATTTTATTTTGTTAAAATGTTTATTTCTATAGGGAACTTTAAACTTAATATATAACGTATTTAATTCGGGCCTCTTTAGTTAGTATATACTACGTATGGACTATGTGGTATATATTACGGGTGTTAGGATGTTTTAAGGATACCTTGCCATCGGCAAGTGTTACCGGCAACCCGAGTATTCGATTGTGGATGACAGTTTCAGTAAAATTTTCTACGCAATCCATGGTGGGAGGGTACATAAGCTTCGGCCTGGCCGAACTTACGCCGTATATACTTGTTTTTGCTGGGATGTTAAATTCATTGCTTCTGCACCAATTATGCACCACTTCCGGATCGAAAATGAACATTTTCACTACTTTTTTGGTGGCGTTTTGTTTTGCGGTATATATGGACGCCATCTAAACTGAGTCCCAGATTTAACCTGCAGTGCCTCTGCGACGGGAACAAGTACCTTTTAAGGGTTCTTAATTATAAACTTTTGAAATTTAAGTCATTGCAGTTTAATTGGAAGAACTTGAATTTCAGATAGTTTGT
>PGFW01025756.1:21083-31921 GCA_003123925.1 Haematobia irritans
TGGTTCTTCCTGAACATCAACGGTGAAGATGTCTGCGTTAGAGGGTTTTCATTCCATTTAACTGATTTTTTATAAACCCCATAACTTAATATTTTATATATTTATTTATAGACTGTCTGGTTCCAAAACCCCATATTTTAGAGCTTCTACTTATATTATTGTCTTATCTCTACAAGGCACGTTAGGTACAACCCTCAAAAACAGTTTTTGTAAACATATACCCACAAAACATTTTGGCTTGAAGCATATATATTTTCCGGATTTGTCCCAAGCACAAAATTGTTTGTATTGGTTCAACGATATTAGATGTTTCACTTTAGGACCTTATAACTGGTCAGAAGAAGTTTAATGAAATTCTCTTCGTGTATCATATATTTTTAGGCGCCATATTTTTTTACTTGCGAGCATACTCTCTAGGCTCTCTGTTTCTAACACACATATATGTTTATAGGCTAATTTTAAATTGAATATATGTTTTGGCATCCAAGCATATAATATTTACAAAACATTTTATGTCCCAAAACATATATGCTTACTATAGACATATCCTGTCCCAAACACTGTAATGCTAGTTTATAACATTATATGCTGCCCAGACTTAAAAAAATTTGTGTTAAAGATTTTGAGTTCCAAACATATAAATTTTACAGCCCAAAACATACAAACAGTCCTTTTCGTTCGTGTAGATTACTCTAGCGGAATTAGATTCCATCCAAACCTCATGACGTTCTTGCTAGTAGCATTCGACTATATAAATCATTGTTCCTGTCTTCTTGTAAAAAATCGCTACCTGCCTTATTCTTATATAATCTGATTAATGAATGATCTAGCCTGCGCTAAATCTGTTTTAATGTTTGGTTTCCCTTAATTGCCTTTTTCCATAATTAGCCACATAGTCCAAATATCTCTGTAAAAAATAAAACAGAAAAATAACACAGCACACACGCCCAATAAATTCTAAAATATAAAAATTTCTAGAATTTTAAAGAACACAAAAAACAATATAACACCATAGTTAAAAAATGGATTTGCGAAAAAAGTGAAAGAACCAATAAAATAATGATTATAATTATCATAAAAAAGCAAAGCATTTTGTTAATGCGTCATAATCGAAAGACTACGATTTCGTTCTTGCATTTTTATCTAATTTTATAGTTCAAAAAAACGTTTGTCTTTATTTCCTTTCTTTAGCCTTAAAGTGTTTTTTCTATCTCATTCTCAAGATTAGAAGCACAATGTGGGTTTTATGAAAAAAACATGGAAATCAAGTGAAGCCGAGTGTTAATAAGTAACGAGTGTGCGAGGTGGTAAATGTTACCACCATGTGAACAGTTAAAGGTATTTTCTTTCAAGTTCGTGTTTTTTTCTTTTGGTTAGTTTTTATATTTTTATAGTAAATAAAACAATTGTTTTGATTTTATTTTTCTCGACGTTTCGTTGGAGTGGGGTTTGAGTTTCATCAGGATAGTGTATTTATTTGAATTTTCTGGCAAAAACTTAATATATATTAAATATTTTTTTAAATTTTAGATATTGTTTTAACTCTATAAAGAGACTTCTTTAGAGGTAAAAAAGAAATTTCTTCTCTTTAAAGAAAATTATTTAGAGTTAAAAAAGAAATATCTATTCTGCACTAAAATTGTTTGAAAGCAAAAATTTTTTTGGTGTAAAGATATAGAATAGGGTATTTGAATATTTATAAAAAAAACTAAAGCAAAATGCAACAACAATTTCCCTGAGGCAAATAGACAAAACGTTTAGAGATAAGAAATCTCTTTTATGGAATGCTTAAAGAATTAGATATTAGGTTGAATGCTTACTTTGCACATACACAGTACACGAACGAATTGGCTGACATGTTTTATGAATTATATAGTTTCATTTCAGAGAGAGAAAAAATGTTAGATCATAATTATTTTTGATTTATTTTTTTACAATTTGCAAAAGTTATTTATTTACATTGTTGCCAATAGAACATTCATCAATTAATCAATTTGAGTGGTGGTTGAAGGTTTGATTGTGTACACTGGGTGGTATACTAGGCACGCTGACTGACTGACTAACTAACTGTCTCCTTAGACTTGGCTAAATTAACAACAACCCACTTTGGAAATTTTGTCATTTTTATTTTTATATTTAAAACAAAAAAAAAAAAAAGAAAAAAACATTTGCATGGAGTAGTATTTTCTTGATGTCGTAGGAATTTATCATGATTACTTGGTTTACTGACTTCTTATCGTCATCTTCATCACTTAGAGATTGTGTGTATTAATGACACTAGCATTCTCTGAAATGTTATAAATTTTTCAGATTCCTAGCATTTTGTGTAATCAGAATTCCAGCTGCTTTTCTTAGTTATCTCTCACGTTTTTTGTGCTTGTTTTTTATTTTTTTTGATTGTCTTTTCATCTCTAGAGGAACATAGCAAAGTTAACAAAATGATAATCGTGGTGGTATTTATGATTACGATTTTACAATTTTGTTCCATTTCATTTTCTGTGTTTTTTTTAATCATCATTGAGATAATGGTAAAGAATAAATAAAACTTGAAGAATATTACAATGTTCTACTTTTATTAAAAAAAGTTCGTTTGTAATCGATAATATATTGAAAAGAAATGATATAGCAAAAACAAGCTTCCTCTACGATTCAAGTCGCATATCCTTTAGTGAAAGTGAAACGATAATTCTTCTATCGCTAAATTAAATGGTCTACTAGATGAAATTGAAAATGCCAGGCTAAGAGGTTAAGAGAGGTTACCTATAGTGGCAGCCTATGATATCATAGGCTATAGTGTCCATTTCTCTGTTTAGCTCAATGACAAGGGATCTCCTTTTTATAGCCGAGTCCTGAACAACTTTTTATTTTTCGGTCGAAACTGGGATTGAAACCAGAACCAACTTTTGTAAGCAAGGTAGGCATGCTAACAATCGGTTCCCCTAGGCTATCTGCTTGATTTAGAAGAATGATAACCATTTGTTTAAAATTTGGAATAGGGTCTTCTGAAAACTCAGCCGGTTGATGTGCTGTGAGGTTTCATTCTATTTTAATATTTTTTATATTTAGCAAGACTACACTAATAGAAAAACATTACGTTCCATAGTCGTGAACGAACCGGTGACCACAAATGAAACGCTTTCACAAAGAAGAGGAATAGGATAATTATAACGAATCGAGGAGGATTACCCCGATATCTCCAATGACAGAGGAATATCAATAATAATATATTGGCAAAATAATAAGAGATATATAATTCAACAGTAATAGAAGAATATTATGGAAACACTACACCAAGAATACAGGGCAAACCTAAATCAGATGTGTAAAGAAAAAAGAAACTAGTTAAAAAGAAAATCGAAGATAACTATGGATGAGACAAGCACCGGATTATATACAAGTAGAACAGAGAATATATTTATATATAATATTATTAGTTATTCGATAAACAATAAACAGAATGAATATTTACCAGATACAATAGAGCACACGAAAATAGATATAATAAGAGATAATAATATAGAACATAAAATATATAAGAGAAAATACGCCTCTCGGGCTCCCCAGCCTCAATCATCCTCACATCCTCGTCTCGACTTCCGAAGCACTTCGCTCTCTCTCCGCTTCCGCACACCACATGTCGTTCTTGCACCTTCACTCTCTCCAACAATGACACAACATGTTAATGACAATCGCAGACGCGCTTGCCACTCACTCCTCTTATCCTCTATTCAGTGTCAGTCTGCGTCTCCCAAACAACCCATATTTTCCAAGCAGTCCCCTGCAGCTCCTTCATTATACCTTTTACTACTTCACCGATGACGGCACCCGCCGCTATCGGCTCCACCCTCAAAAAAAATCGTTTTTGTAACATATACCCCAAACACATTTTGCTTCAAGCCATATATATTTTCACGGATTTGTCCAAACAAAATATTGTTTGTATTGGTCAAACATATTATGTTTCACCTCTTAGGACTTAATACAGTTAAAAAATTTTAATGAAATTTCTCTTCCGTGGTATATATATTTTTAAGGCCCGCTCCATTTTTTTTACTTGCAGCATACTCTCCTAGGTCTCTGTTTCTAAAACACATATATGGTTTATAGGCTAATTTCTAAATTAATATATGTTTGCATCCAAGCATATATATTTACAAAAATTTATTCCAAACATAATATGTTCTAACATATTAACATATCTGTCCCAAACACTGTAATTCTAGTTTATGAACATTATATGCTGCACTTAAAAATTCTTGTCGCGTGTTGTAAATGTTTTGTGTTAAGAAAATTTGAGTTTCCCAACCATAGTAATCTTTTACACCGCCAAACATCACGAAAAACAGTTCTTTTATTTTTCGCGTCCGTGTAGAATTTACTACGGAAGTTAGATTCCACTAAACCCATGACGTTCTTCTAGTAGCATGGACTATATAAATCATGTTCCTGTCTTCTTGTAAAAATCGTACTCCTGTATTCTTATAAATTGAATGAATATTTAGCTGCTAAATGTTTAATGTTTGGTTGCTATTGCCTTTTCATAATTAGCACATAGCCAAATATCTCTGTAAAAATTAAACAGAAAAATACAACACACACACGCAATAATTCTATAAAATAAAAATTTCTAGAATTTTAAAAACACAAAAAACAATATAACACCATATTAAAGAAAATTGATGGAAAAAAGTGAAAGAACCAATAAAATAATGATTAAATTATCATAAAAAAGCAAAGCATTTGTTAATGCGTCATAATCGAAAGACTACGATTTGTTCTTGCATTTTTATCTAATTTTATATTCAAAAAACGTTTGTCTTTATTTCTTTCTTTACCTTAAGTGTTTTTTCTATCTCATTCTCAAATGAGAGGCAACAGTGGTTTTATGAAAGAAATCATGGAAATCAAGTGAGCGAGTGTTAATAAGTGGGGAAACTCAGAATTGTGTCTATGTGTGTCTATAGGGAAGAGAGGGAGTATAAAGAAATTATTTTAATTGAAATTAGATAAGAATCGACCTCAAAAGCAGTTAAATTGAATGGATGGGCCAGAGGTGTTGTGAAGCAAGGAACTAAGAGCATTCTTTAAAATATTTGTTGATATCCATGTGCATAGTGGAGCTATGACTCTATAATAGAATAAATATACCTACAAACATTAATTCATTCATTCATATGTGTGTTTGTATGTATTCACTCATAAGGTGAGTAAGCATAAATTTTATGGAGAATATAAGATAGAAGTTTATTACACAAACAAAGAAATTGTACCTATCTCACTTATACTTTTGGCTCTCTTTAAAGACATGTTTTGAATATCAAAGATACTTTGGCAGAGCAAAACCCTAACGAAAAATAAAACAACAACTCGCTTGTTGGAGTTTTAACAGTTAATTTTTGTGACAGTGATAAGCCTTTACACAACAGCGTATATACATATGTATATACGTCTGTGTATATAACTACACGGTACAAGGCAATATACTTCAATGTTTTTGTTTTTTTTTTGTAACAATAGAATCTAGAGGTGGCATATGACTTGTTTTGCAGAAGGTCTAAGAATTTATATCTCGGACAAACAACCAAATTAATTTAAAAAGTAATTAAATTGAATATAAAAAATTATTAAATTCAATGAATTCATTCATTAAGCTAAACTACAAATATAAAAAGTTAAATAAAAATAAAATTTATTGACACCGAAATTAATTTAAACAAATTTAAATTGAATAAAAACGATATTAAAATCAATGAATTTATTAATTAAGCTAAACAATAAATATAAAGAGTTAAATAAAAACAAAATTAATGTAAATACTAGAAATTAAATGAAAGCAAAATAATTGAAAGTAATTAAATGAAGTTTTATTAATTTCATTATTTTATGTTAAATATTTAACAATTTAATCTCAAATGCATCGAATCAAATTGACAATAACAATTTATAACAAATATATGCTTTCTTCGATAAAGAGTATGACGGAATTTTATTGATGAAATTATTGAGAAGAAAATGTCATACACAAATCTATACAAGCCTTGATATTCATGCCTCAACACTGGCGATAGTCATTTTCATAAGCCTTAGTATTTTATAGACTTGGCGCGGGCAGAAAATATTATTAAGAAATCTCGTACTTTTCATCTACTACCCTTTGACCGAAAGAAGAAAACAAAAGCTTCAAATAAACTTGCTTAGAGAACCAATAACATAGTATTAGAAAGAGAGTTATGTGTTATATAGTCTTAGAACGAGAAAACCAAACCACCAACAATAATAACATAGCGGACAAATAAAGACTATACGAATGGAATTAAGCACTCACACACACACTCTCTCTCTCTCTCTCTCTCTCTCATGCATTAAAAAAGTGATAGTGTTCTCAAAATTTTAATAGTCCCGGTTTGTCTATGAAAAGTGGTACCGGCACAAATGGCGACAACCACTACACTATGGTTGGTTGGTCAACTAAATGCTGGGGTTCTACAAAATAATTTACTTTTTATCTATCTGTTGTTTTTATTTCATATTTGCACAACAACAAACCTGTTGATATCCATACATTAGCAACAACAATGGGTAAATTTGCAATCGAAAGCTTTTGGGAAAATAAAAAACCTGGCTCCCTTTAATTCCCGAGTTACGGTTAGAGATAAGACACCTTATCAAATAGCTTTATTGGAAACTGATAAGAAATGTCAATAAAGTTGATAATAAAAAAAGGGGGACAAAATGGCACGATGTCTATAAAAAATATGTGCCTAGATTTTTCGACACAAGCGAGATATACTAATATACAATGGTTATTGGAATTGAGAACAAAAACAATAAGGATAGAAAAGATAGCTGCAATATGCAATTCAACAAAATAAAAATTAATAAAATTAAGAAATATCCGGATATGTATGCTCAAAAAAATTGACATCGCGATTAGTTGCAACCAAAATTTAACCAAGGAACGAAATGAAAAGGACAAATTTTAACAAAGGAGGCACTGAAACGATGATAGCTGCCGATTGATATAACAACCAAAACAATATTTATATTAAATCTTCTTGAATTGTTGTTAATCCAGCATATACGAAACATGGAGAAATGTGTGCACTGTAGCAAAGTGCATAGAGATGGGCATACAGATTTATATTTAGTGACACATTTTCGTAAATATAACAAAAGTGTTTTTTCTACACATTCACCACATATATGAAAATAGCGGTATTACTTTTCATATTTTATTTTTCACAAAATTTTCATAAAATAACTTTTGAACTTATAAAACTACAATAAAACATTAACTACAAGAGCAGTAGGTCTTTACTTGTAAACATGCTCTTCTTTCTGTAACACTGAAAAATGGAACTTGTTTAAATTAATGTCATGAGGTTTATGTACAAAGCTCATTGAAGTTCATAGTTTTCATGTTAAACATCTGTTGAACCGCCTTTCTCTTTATAAAGAACTGGAGCAGTACTTGCAATTGTCACAATGACAAAAAGACTAAAGCTAAGGTAGTTGCTCCATTGTAAGAAGTTTTTTGTCAAACTGAACGAAGCCCCAATTTTTAATGTAGGTCATTTAATGCTTTAAATTTTACGAAATAAACTTTAGTAAATCACAAAACATTGACGAAGAAGTCGACAGTGATTTTAAGAAATAAATGTTGGTACGAACAAAAAAAACAAAAATATTGGCCAACAATTTCACAAGCAACATACGTATGAGATTGTCTACATTTCTACTTTTCTTTTATGAAATTATATTTGTGTTTTGTAATTTCTTTCTTCCCATATTTTTCGGCTATTTTTTTCTTTTTAGCTTAAAGTAAAAAACATAACTTTGTATTTTTCTTTAGTAGTAAAAGAAAAAATTTCTGACTTTGCAAAAAACTAAAGTCACAAACTCTTCAAAACGAATGTGGCAAACTCAAAGAATGGTAGGTATCGGGAAAACAGCACAAATTTTCACATAAAATCAGTCAACGTGAACTCCATTTAGGTTTTGTGAGGAAAGATGATGAAGATAACTCCACAGTTAAACAAATTTATTGGAAAAGAGAATATAAGAGTTCGTTCGCTATGAGGGGCGGTTTAATTCATATAAACAGAAATATATGGAAACTGGATATTAAATCAGATGTAGTTAAAAGAAATCCATTAATTTTCCTTTAGATGACATATTTAAAAAAACACAAATTTTTTGCACTCTGTTAGATATAATCAGCTTTACCAACATTCTACTGATATGTTATATATTTAGTGAAATTCACTTTATCAATAATCTGCTTATCGGTTATTAATAAATGAATTATTTCCAAATAAATTGTTAATCAATAATTATAAAATTCCATGAGCAATGTTGAATAGTGATTTAAATTCGTTTTGTTAGAATCTGAACGTATGATAAACTTATCACTACACTGAAGAATTTACTTTTAAATATACATCAAAACTATAAGGAAATTTACTTGCAAAGCATTTACCACTTCCTAGATATTGCCTTATCTGCTAGTCTCATACTATGCAAATGGCAGATAATATTGGCATATAATTTAAATTATGATTAATCGTATATAGCAGTATCATGACTTGGATTATTCAATGTTAAGGGAATATTAATCATAATTGAAGGAATAATGTATATTTCTCGTCGAATGAACGTGCAGGTCAAATTCAAAGGTGGATATATAATCTGTGTCTGCTTTATGAATTAGTATTTTAGAAATCGTTTAAAAGTGTTTCAAATTCTCGTTTCTGCCCATTTGAATTAATTTCATATAAGTGTAATGATCAACGGATTTTTTCAACAGGTTGTACAAATATAATCATTAGTATAATTTAATATAAGATGATATTGACAGCTGTTTGAGGACTGATACGAGTGCAGCAAGGAGACAACTAATCGACCTGCTATTAGGCAGGTGGCTGGCTCAAAGATAAGTACTTATTGGTCGCATATCCAAATATATTTTTTTAAATTGTAATATGATTCGTTCGTAACACTAGACTCAAGAGTGATGGGGATGAAAGAAAGCAACCTCGGTACATTGTATTGGCTGTAGTGTTGTTTTGTTTTGTACTAGGTATAGAGATTTTTTTAGGGAAAACACGTTGTCGTCAATTTTCCTCTTTTAAACATCTTTTGATTTTCCTATCTCTCTTCTTAATAATGCCCAACGGACTGTAGTTGGACGGGCAAATATTTATATGTACTTATTCTTTAAACACTTTTTCGTTTACAACACTTGTACCACGAAGTGTTATGGATTCGTATATCGGACATTGATGTTGTAGCAATTCGATAAGTCCTTGAAGTTTTATTTAGATACAACATATCTAGCAAGATCGGATCATAAGAGACGGCCCTTTCGGGCTTATTGTCAGTTCAAAGGGATTAGGCGCGATTGTGTCTAATTTGCGCCCTGGTAATGAACGCTGCTTAGCGAACAGCAGTAGACTATCTCAATTATCAGCCCTCACGTAAGCGTAAACGTTCTGACTTGATGATCGTTTATTTCTATTATTTCCAAATTTTTAGCGAAAGCCAGGGCTTTAGGATGCTTAGATTACTTGTATTTCTCGATCACTCTTGATTGAAAGCTTGAAATATTGTGGCGCCCGTGACGAAACCGATAAAGCAAAGGTGATTTGTTCCAATTCTCTGTCATCTCCTAAAGCAGTGTGTATTAGTAAATTAGAATGAATATTGTTAATGATTTGGTGAATATTTCGCACACCGCAAACATTAGTATTATATACTTGGAGGAGTTTATCTTGACCCCTCCAGTTAACTATCGTGCGTAAAGTCGTCTCCATAATCGCAATGAGTGAGTCAAACCGAAAAATGATATCAAATTGATCAATTGTTAAAGTATGTTTCAGATTCGTTTGAATATGCTATACGCGGACATTACTACTGTTCATAATTATGTCTTAATTATCGATAATTGCACATCAATCAAATCAGGGCATATATTGCACGACACCTAAACCAATATCGAATAATAGTCATCATTTTGAAGTATTTCTAAGCTAATTGTAAATTTACTCAAATATGCATATTTTGTCAGATCAAGGCTAGTGTAGGAATCCTGATCAAACTATTAACGGCTATTTCACAGTTTCCCCGTTAGGGAATTACCTAACTCTATAACATATTTGTGATCTTTGCCGTATACGGAACTACTGCAATTAGTGTGCACAATTACACACAACAAATTAAGTGAGAGGATCAAAAGTATCAAAGTTTCATTCGTGATCCGGATGTGAAGAAATGATAGCGTACTTTTGGTATACCTTTACTATAGCTGTTGTATATATTTCACTTTCGGAAACCTTTTTCCTTAACATTATGCCGTTTTCTGGATATAAGCGAATCTGGTAACTAAATTCGGTGCATATTTCATTCTCTACGGACATCTTGTCATCAACTCCTAAGTACCTAATATATTGTCTAATTAGTCCAGATTTATATTGAGAAAGGTTTGTGAACGTAGTGTATATCAAAATTTTTATGTTATCGCTGCGCAATGTGGTGTCGTAGTGGATGGATATATAACCACGATCCGGAGAAGGTTAATAGAGCGATGTCTGAGAGTTGTTGCGAACAGCCAAAGCAACTTCGAAATACAGAAGTCGTGGAGGCTGTATCCTTGTTGCATTGTTTTCATTGGGGTTATGGTTCGTTTCAGGAATAGTTTGTTTATTGATTCATTTATTTCTTCTGTCGGTGGTAATTTTCCATACACCAGATAACCTTATCACCAAAAAGAATAATTTTTCGTTGGACCCCTGAAAGGCTCAGCAAGCCTATTGAGAGAAATCTAAGTCACTTTCTTTTCT
>PGFW01025787.1:2850-13096 GCA_003123925.1 Haematobia irritans
GAGATCCAGAATTGAAGTATGGGGGGTCGCTTTATATGGGGGCTACATAAACTTATGCACCGATAATGTACCATTAATTTTTGCATGATGTTAGATACCATATTACTAACACCCGCACTACCAAATTTTCAACCCGGAACGGATGAATTTTGTCAAGTTTATAGTTCCTTTTTTATTAAAATTATGGGTTTTCACATAAGGTTTACGACTTTTGCGACAAACTGATGCTCAACAAATTTGTCTATTGAATATGAGGCATTTGTTGTTGAAATGTGTTTGTAGATGCTTGACAGAGGGAAACATAGAAATATTCTGAATTTTCAACAAATTGTTTTGTTGCGAAAATAGTTGACTGCTATCGATATGAAAACAAAAATGCAAGACTGGTTACGCGCACATCGCTGAGAATATGTACGAAAGCTAAAAGAAGTATCCGAAAAATACCGTTAGAACAAAATGAGTATGAGCACATTCACATGTATAATAGCAAGCAAAGAACTCGCTCTTCAGAGAATACAGAAAAGCATTTATAATTATTCCTGTGAAAATTTTTTTATTTTTCAATTTGGTAGTTTTTAAATGTCCCTGAACTACTTAAATTTAAAATCGTCATACATTTACAAAATTGAGTATAGGATTTTCGACACAAAAATGCTGTAACATGTAGTTCCGTCCAAAATTACATTTTGGTCATATTCCTTCTCTGTGTGTACTTAACAAAATATCTCCAAAATTGTTCCGGCAATTTTGTAATTTTTGTGCAATTCATAGCATAATTCTGTCAATTTTAATTTAATTTTTTTGTCAATACACCAATAAATTTGTTACAGACTCCAACAAACTAAATGCAAATTTTTCGTTCAAATTCAGATATATGTTGAGATTAAACGTAACGTTCAACAACAAATATTTTGTACTGTTGGATGCTCAACGAATTACTTACAAATTGTGATATTGAGAACACAAATTATTTGTTGCCTTCTGATGGTAACGATTGCTTACGACGTTTTTGTAATAATGGTAATTAACATAAAAGTACAAATTAGTTTTTTGCAGGAAAATTAACAAATTTTGTTTTATTGCGTTTCCAACACAAAAGTTATGGTTCTCATATTTATTTTTTATTCTGTGTATGATTTGATTTTAGGGAATACTCCACGTATATTTATGGATGGCGAAAACTTCTTGCATAGCTTTCCAGATTTTTCGCGTACATATTTTCCTTGTTTTTGGGAGCCACATTGGAGTAATGGTTATCATCTCTGCCCAGCGTACCAAGGGTCATTATTTCAATCCCAGGATCGGTCGAATATTAAAAAGTTTTTCAGCGTTAACTCTGTGTGTAAAATATTCTCGGCTATACTGCTGTTGAGCTAAACATAGAGCAATCGTTGATACAACAAATGTCTGAATAGTATAAGTGAGCCTGAATAACGGGCTGACACTATCACCAAACTTAACCTACTTTCTTTAGATTTATTTACACCAATACATGCGGTGCCAGAAAATATCTGCTTTAGAAATCTGCTTATAATTACGAACACTTGTAACTAATCCAGGGATGTACCTGCGTTAATCTTCTTCCTGTCATCCCTCATCTCATAGAATCATACATAAGAATCTTCATGTTCATGTTACCATTTAGATTATAAAAGTAACTAACTTTCGCAGAAATAACGATTGATTAAATTCAGTTTCTGAATCAAAATCGAAAATTTATTGCATATGGCGTCAGTTCATACAAATATATTTTAATACATTCTCGTATTTATGCAGAATTGAGTTACACACATGTTAGGTGTGATAGGACAAAACCTTTGTCAGTTGTGACATAAGATATGACAAATTATTTGTCAGCATTTAGTTGACACATGAACTTTAGTTACACACTTGTGTGTAAGTGCAAATCTCAAAAATATAAGGGTGTAACATCATGCAAATTCAATCCATCTTTTTTAGATATAATGTCCAATGTGTGTTTATTTGTGGCATTCTTTTAATACAAAAAAAAATATTGTTTTGTGTGTATTAAATATTTTACTATTTAAATTGAAAAAATATTATCGCTGATATTTTTTCAGAAAATATCTGCTAGAAATCTGCTTATAATTACGAACACATTGCTACTAATCCAGGGATGTACCTGCGTTAATCTTCTTCCTGTCATCCCTATCTCATAGAATCATACATAAGAATCTTCATGTCTATGTTAACCATTTAGATATAAAAGTAACTAACTTTCCAGAAATAAACGATTGATTAATTTTCAGTTTCTGAATCAAAAATCGAAAATTTATTGCATATGGCGTCAGTTCATACAATATATTTTAATACATTTCTGTATTATGCGAGAATGAGTTACAACATGTTTAAGGTGTGATAGGACAAAACCTTTGTCAGTTGTGACATAAGATATGACAAATTTTTGTCAGCATTTAGTTGACACATGACACTTTGTTACACACTTGGTGTGTAAGGTGCAAAATCTCAAAAAATATAAGGGTGTACATCATGCAAAATTCAATCCATCTTTAGATATAATGTCCAAAATGTGTGTTTATTTGTGGCATTCTTTATACACAAAAAAAAATATTGTTTGTGTGTATAAATTTTTACTATTTAAATTGAAAAAATTATCGTGATATTTTTTCTGTGAATGCATGGGCATCATTTTTTTGAGAAGATTTTAAAATATGTTGATGATAATCGTTGGGAATGTACCTGCATTAAAATAAGCTTCTACATTTTACGATGTGGGTATTTCCCTTATTTTGGGTTTAACCACAGATACCGATAAAACATCATAGAATTTTACTAGGGATATTCAGGATATTTTAACATTATAAAACTTCACTTGCAGTAAACCAGTAATACAATCCTTCAAGTCTATGTTGAAGCGACATACTACACAGAAAAAAATCGCCTGTGATTCTTATGATAAACTTATGTTTATTGCAAAAAAAAATAGTTTGTTTCAATTTATTTTTTAAAATTTCGAAATTAAAAATTTACGAAATTTTTCCAGCCCAACGAATTTTTCTTTATTCTAAGTACATATGTTGCAAAATTTTATGAACTAAAAGACAGTGAAATTTCAATGACATTCAATTCAAATTCAATTCAAAGTTCAATGCTAACTAAAGCAGAATAAGTTTTTTCATACACTTTCAAAAATAGTAAATGTTCTGTAAAAGCAATTGACCGTTATTTGGAACAAAAAATTGTACTCGCTGTGCATTGACTGGACATAAACCAAATTTGACCCAAGTTGACATTTTACCCGAAGAGAGGCACTATAATAAGAGATTCACACAATTTTTTTATACCCTCCATCATAGGATGGGGGTATATTAACTTTGTCATTCCGTTTGTAAACACATCGAAATATTGCTCTAAGGACCCCATAAAGTTATATATATCTGGGTCGTGGTTGAAATTCTGAGTCATATAAGCATGTCCGTCCGTCCGTCCGTCTGTTTGAAATCACGCTAACTTCCGCACACGAAAACAAGCTATCGACTTGAAACTTGGCACAAGTAGTTGTTATCGATGTAGGTCGGATGGTTATTGAAAACTGGGCGCATATCCGGTCGCACTTTTACGTAATAGCCCCCATATAAAGGGACCCAGATTTGGCTTGTGCGGAGCCCTAACAGAAGCATATTCATCCGATCCGGCTGAATTTGGTATATGGTGTTGGTATATGGTCTCTAACAACCATGCAAAAATTGGTCCACATCGGTCCATAATTATATATAGCCCCCATATAAACCGATCCCCAGATTTGGCTTGCGGAGCCTCAAAGAGAAGCAAAATTCATCCGATCCGGCTGAAATTTGGTACATGGTGTTGGTATATGTCTCTAACAAACAATGCACAAATGCTCCACATCGCGTCCATAATTATATATAGCGCCCATTTAAACCGATCCCCAGATTTGTTTGCGGAGCCTCAAAAGTCAGAGCAAATTTCATTCGATCCGCCTGAAATTTGGTACATGATATTGGTATATGGTCTCTAACAACCATGCAAAAATTGGTCCACATCGGTTCATAATTATATATAGCCCCGTATAAACCGATCCCCAGATTTGGCTTGCGAAGTCTCCAAGAGAATCAAATTTCATCCAATCCGGTTGTAATTTGGAACATGGTGTTAGTATATGATCTTTAACAACCGTGCCAGAATTGGTCCATATCGGTCCATAATTATATATAGCCCCCATATAAAACGTTCTCCAGATTTGACATCCGGAGCCTCTTGGAGGAGCAAAATTCATCCGATCCGGTTCAAATTAGGAACGTGGTGTTAGTATATGGTCGCATAACAACCATACAAAATTGGCCAACGACACAAACAATTCTTCCATATCGTTTCATCAATCATGTTTGCACTAAGCCCAAAAATAATTACTACCAAAATTTAATTTATATAGAAATTTTGTCAAAATTTCATCTTCTATAGAAATAATCTTTCGTCAATAATTTTATTTCTATTAGAAAATTTTGTCAAAATTTCTATTTCTACGAGAAGAATTTTGTAAAAATTTTAATTCGTGTTCATAATAAAATTTTCATCATTGTCAAAATTTAATTTCTATAGAAAATTTTTGTCAAAAATTTTATTTCTATAGAAAATTTTGTCAATTTTTACTCGGTTCAATAATCATGCGTTGCCGACTCGAGCCCAAAAATCACAACTCAAGATTTTATTTTCTATAGAAAATTTTGTCAAAAGTTTATTTCTATAGAAAATTTTGTTTTAAAATTTATATTCTGTAGAAATTTTTTGTCAAAATTTCTTCTTATTTGAAAATTTTTGTCCAAATTTTTATTCTATAGAAAATTTTGTGAAAATTTTATTTCTATAGAAATTTTTGTTAAAATTTTATTTCTGTAGAAAATTTTGGTCAAAAATTTTATTCTCTACTTTTGTCCAAACTGAATTATTATACGTATTGGATCGATCTTTTTTTGATTTAATATATACCACGTATGCGACTTACATACAGTTTTAGAAGAATTGGTGTATTAGGACGGTTTTAAGATACCTTGCAATCGGCAAAGGCGTTACCGCAACTTAAAGTTAATTCGATTGTGGATGGCAAGTGTTAGAAGAAGTTTTCTACGCAATCCATGATGGAGGGTACCATAATGCTTCGGCCTTGGCCGAACTTACGGCCGTATTATACTTGTTTTTTTTTGGATTCAAACAACCGAAATTAATTGATCCAATTAAATTTTTTTTAAATTGAAATGCTGGTGATAGTATTCAAATCACAGTTTTGAAATTGGGTATAGAAAGAATTTCTTGATTAAAAAATTAGCTTGATTTCATTAGCAATTTCAATTAATTTTTTAATTGATATTAAATTAAAACGATTTAATTTGATTCTTGATTGCAAAAACTCAATTAGTTTTTAATTAAAAAAGGCTAACTATTTTCAATTACTTTTCTGAATTGTGTTACGAGTTTTTATTTGAATAACAATTGATTGTTTGAAAAATTCACATTGTTAATTAAAAAATTTAAAAAAATGCATCGCATACTTTTTTAACTAACTTAGTCTTCGAATTGCGATAAAACTTAATTGTATCAATTAATTTATTAATTGAAAAAAAAAAATCAACTTGTAATTAATTTTCAGCGTTAACTCTGTGTGTAAAATATTCTCGGCTATACTGCTGTTGAGCTAAACATAGAGCAATCGTTGATACAACAAATGTCTGAATAGTATAAGTGAGCCTGAAATAACGGGCTGACACTATCACCAAACTTAACCTACTTTCTTTAGATTTATTTACACCAATACATGCGGTGCCAGAAAATATCTGCTTTAGAAATCTGCTTATAATTACGAACACATTGCAACTAATCCAGGGATGTACCTGCGTTAATCTTCTTCCTGTCATCCCTCATCTCATAGAATCATACATAAGAATCTTCATGTCTATGTTACCATTTAGATATAAAAGTAACTAACTTTCCACAAATAACGATTGATTAATTTCAGTTTCTGAATCAAAATCGAAAATTTATTGCATATGGCGTCAGTTCATACAATATATTTTAATACATTCTCGTATTATGCAGAATGAGTTACAACATGTTAAGGTGTGATAGGACAAAACCTTTGTCAGTTGTGACATAAGATATGACAAATTATTTGTCAGCATTTAGTTGACACATGACACTTTGTTACACACTTGGTGTGTAAGTGCAAATCTCAAAAATATAAGGGTGTAACATCATGCAAAATTCAATCCATCTTTTTAGATATAATGTCCAATGTGTGTTTATTTGTGGCATTCTTTATACACAAAAAAAAAATATTGTTTGTGTGTATAAATTTTTACTATTTAAATTGAAAAAATTATCGTGATATTTTCCTGTGTATCATGGCTATCATTTTTTGCGAGAAGATTTTAAAATATGTTGATGGTAGTCGTTGGGAATGTCCTGCATCGTACAAATAAGCTTCTACATTTTACGATGGTGGTATTTCCTCTATTTTTGGTGTTAGACCACAGATACCGATAAAACAGTCATAGAAATTTGTTACTAGGGAGTATTCAGGATATTTTAACATTATAAAACTTTCACTTGCAGTAAACCAGTAAACAATCCTTCAAGTCTAGTCTAAAGCTGACGATACTACACAGAAAAAATGGACCTGGATTCTTATGATAAACTTACTGTTTATTTGCACAAAAAACGTAGTTGTTTCAATTTACTTTTAAGAATTTCAAATTAAAATTTACGAAATTTTCCAGGCCCAACGCAATTTTTCTTTATTCTAAGTACATATGTTGCAAAATGTTATGAACTAAAAGACAGTGAAATTTCAATGACATTCAATTCAAATTCAATTCAAAGTTCAATGCTAACTAAAGCAGAATAAGTTTTTCATACACTTCTCAAAAATAGTAAATGTTCTGTAAAGGCAATTGACCGTTATTTGGAACAAAAAATTGTCCTCGCTGTGCATTGACTGGACATAAACCAAATTTGACCCAATGGTTATATGGTGTTGGCATCAATATGCGAACTCTAATGAACCATGCAAAAAATTGGTCCACGATCGGTCCAAATACTAGCTATTATAGAGCCCCCATATAAGACCGATCCCCAGATTTGTTGCGGAGCCTAAAAAGAGAACAAATTCATCCGATCGGCTGAAATTTGGTACATGGTGTTGGTATATGGTCTCTAACAACCATGCAAGAATTTGGTTCTACACATCGGTCCAAATTAAAATAGGCCCCGCATATAAACCGATCCTCAGATTGGCTTGCGAGCTCAAAGAGAAAAATTTCATCCGATCCGGCTGAAATTTGGTAGTACACGATGGGTGTTGGTATATGGTTCTCGTAACAAGTAATGAACAAAGTGGTCCACATCGGTCATAAGTTATATATAGACCCATATAAAGAGTCGATCTGCCAGATTGGCTGGCGATGCGAAGCCTCAAGAGAAGCAAATTGCATCGATCGGTGAAATTTGGTACGATTGGTATTGGTATCATGGTCTTATACCAACGTGCGCAAAAATTGGTCCACATCGGTCCTTAATTCGATATTATAGCGCCCATAATAAACCGATCACCAGAGGTTGGCTTGCGAGCCTGAAAAAGAGAAGCAGAAGTTGTCATCCGATCCGGCTGAAATTTGGTACATGGGTGGTATATGTCTTAACAACCCAGCAAAAAGTTGGTGGCGCATCTCACGATGCGGTGCTTCGATATACGTACCTATAAAGCCCCGATGGTACGATCCCCATAGAGTCTATGGCTGCGAAGTTTGCCAGCGAGAATCAGGAGATGTTCAATCCAACTGCCGGTTTTGATTATATTGTGATACTATGGTTGTAGATGTCTTTAACAACCGGTCAGAAGTTGTGGTCCAGTATTCGGTCCATGAGGTTAGATTATAGCCCGCCATATAGAACTTCTCAGATTTGACCTCGGAGGCGTTCTTGGAGGAGCAAAATTCATCCCGATCCGGTTCAAACATTGAGGGAACGTGGTGTTGAGTATATGGTCGCTAGACAGGACGATACCAAAATTGGGGCCAATCACACAAAAATTGGTCCCATGCCGGGTGATGCCAAACTAGGCGTCGGTTCATAATCATGGTTGCCACATAGAGCCAAAAAATAAATCGTACCAATAATTTTATTGTTCTACTAGAATTTTTTGTCAAAATCTTTATTTCTATAGATAAATCTTTGTCAAATTTTTATTTCTATAAAAATTTTTGTTTCAAAGTGGATTATTTTCGGTTCACAATCGATGGTTGCCACTCTAGCGCAAAAATCTAATTACTCAAGATTTTTTTCTTCTATTTGAAATTGTCAAAAGTATTATTATTCTACTAGAAATTTGTCTAAATTTATTTCTGTATGAATTTTTGTCAAATAATTCTTTCTATAGAAATTTGAGAGAGTTTTTGTCGATAAAAAATTGGCAGTTCGATGTTCCCGGGCCCTGGACGTTGCGGGCCGGCCGGCCCCGGCGGCCTGCGCGGCCCGGATAATATGGATAGCCATTTTGTGAAATGTTTATTCTCTATAGAAAATTTTGTTAAATTTTTATTTCTGTAGATAAATTTTGTTTTCAAAATTTTATGTTACTTGGTCAAACTGCAATTTATAGTACCATTGGATAGATGTTTTTGATTCATAATATATACCACGTATGGGACATTCAGGGAATGGAAAAGTCGAGTTACTATTAGTGTGTTTCAATAATTCTTTTCACACTGGTCGGAGTAACGTAGTACGCCCTGCGGAATGATTTAGATATTTTCGGTTTGTACATATTTTGGTACGATACTCCGAGATTTCATGGTACCTACAATAGCTTTGAAAAATATTTTAATATTTTGAGAAGTCTTTTATCAACCTTATCTTGGCTAATTAGTCTTTACGTAAATAATGGCAAACAAACATTTCATCAGTGGGTAGAAAATCTCGATGTTTGTAAAAAGACATAGTCAAAACGGATTTTAAGATATCTAAGAATGTCTTTTAGTCGGAAAAGAATGTGCCATTCTATGATTATCGAGTTTTTGTATTATTCGGTAAAAATGTTTGTCAAATTATTCTTCTAGTATAGAATTTTTTTTGCAAAATTGTTAGGTTTATTTATATAGAAGATTTGGGTGTCCAAAAATTTTATTATCAATTGAAAAGTTTGTACAAATTGTTAATTTCCGTTATAGGAAATTTATTTTTGCAAATTTGTGTGATTCTATTTAAAAAAATTTTGCAAACAATTTGTTTTCTACAGTTATTTGCAAATTTTAATTATAAATTGCAAAATTTTTATTTGTATTCTAAATTAATTACGTTAGGCATAGCTATAGATTTGGTTCAAAATTATATATTTCTTTGCAAAATTTAGTCTCTTGTACAATAATTTCCAGTGAAAAATTTTGTTGACAATTTATGTAAAAAGTAACTCTTTCCGCTCAAAAGAATATCCTTTTTTTGTTATTCATTAAAAAATTGTATTTTCCATCCCTGATGGACTTACATAGCATTTACGCAAGATGGATGTTAGAGGTATTTAAGATACCTTGCCATCGGAAGCGTACGCAACTTTAAGTATTCGATTTGTGGATGGCGAGTGTCTTTAGAGAATTTTCTGAAGCCAATGATGGAGGCTTACATAAGCTTCCGGCTGGCCGACTGGTACGGGCCGAGCGTTAGTATATATGTTCTTTTTTTTTATTTTTGATTCAACACGTAAGTTAATTGATCAATTAAAATTTTTTAATTGAAATTGTGGTATAGTATAATGGTTTACTCTGGG
Organism: Haematobia irritans; assembly: GCA_003123925.1. Lineage (NCBI taxonomy): Eukaryota > Metazoa > Arthropoda > Insecta > Diptera > Muscidae > Haematobia > Haematobia irritans. The sequence continues at coordinate 12,665 of PGFW01025787.1, forward strand.
TACTTAGAAAAGAATTGCCTTGATTTAAAGAATTAATTGTTTCATTAGCAATATTCGTAATCAATTTTTTAATTGATAAATTAACATTTATAATTGTCTGATTGCAACAATCAATTGTTTTTAATTATAAGCAAATAAGGTAACTATTTTAATTAACTTCTGAATTGTGGTTAGAGTTTTTATTTAGAATTAACAATTGATTTGAGTTACTGAACCTTGTTAATTAAAAATTTAAAAAACGGGGATAATTCGTCACGTTTTTTAAATTAACTTTATCTTCCGAATTGGATTAAAAACTTAGACTCGTATTGATTAATTGGTATAATTGAAAAAACCTCAATTGAAGAAAAAGAACATCAACTTCAAAGGTGGTGGTGACTTTGCTCTAATGGAAGATATTTTCCGGTGAATATTTTTTTCTGTGTAGAGAGA
>PGFW01025792.1:30902-41036 GCA_003123925.1 Haematobia irritans
GCCAATGCTGGCACATACATACACACCAAAAAAATATTTTCTGATTCAATCAACGAAATTAATTGGATCCAATTAATTTTTAATTGCAAATGTCTTCAATCACAGAAATGATAGTATCTAATTAAAAAATTAATTGACAGTCAAGATTAAAAATTATTTGAATCCAATTAAAAAAATTAATTGATACTACAATTGTGGATTGGTTTTTATTTCAATAAAAATTTGTTGATTCAATTAAATTTTTAATTGAATATTTTTTAAAACTCAATTAAGATTTTAATTGGAAAAATTTTCGTGAAATTTCTTTCTGTGTACCCACACATTTCAACATGTCCTATATACACGGGTTCCAGCCATTGACGGATGGTCCCTTGTTCCAAAAATATTTTAGTACGACGTACAACAAATATGTTATACCGTACTGTGTTTACAAGAGCAAGTCAAAAAATGTTAACTTTTCTAATGTTGAATTTTAATGATACTCATCAAGTCCATCTTCTTTCAAATGCACGATACTCATTTAATCGTGAAAATTTTCACTATGAATCATGGACAATCATTTTAGTACACTTGTTCCAAAATTAAATATAATGAAATTTTAAAAAAATATTTACTATTATATTGAAAATTATACATACGTACACAGCATTGCTGCAAAAAACAAAATATTTAATATTTCAATTATTTCTGGAATTTTAAATATTTGACAATGTCAAAAGACTTTCTTGACATACTGTATATTTGCCTTACAAAAAACAATGCAAAATTGTACGAACTTCTAGCGATTGAAGATTTTTTACTTTCACGAACTATATTCATTTTCCGTAGTCTGAGCAAGATAAAACACAAAAGCATAATGTCTAAGATTTATATTCATATCCTGTTGCAGAATAAAGTACAAATTAATTGAAATAAACATAAAATGTTTATTCATTTTCTTGAGAGCGAACACGACCATTGGGATTTGTCAAACGGATGGACAATTGTTTGGCACGTTCAACAATTTCCTTGCGTTTCTTGGAGGAAACACCGTGAGCGATTTCACCACAATATACACGGTTTTGCATCATCAAGACCTCGAGTTCTTTAACATTGTGAACTAAGAACTTCTTGAAGCCTGTGGGAAGCATATGAAGGGTACGTTTGTTGGAACCATAACCAATGTTGGGCATCAAGTATTGGCCCTTGAAGCGACGACGTACTCTGTTGTCGATACCTTTTGGCTTACGCCACTTGTGCTGAAATGGAAAAAAAATAATTGTAAGCAATAGGTTTTATAGTGTATTTTAAAATTGTTTATTTTTACTTACCGACAATTTAGCATAACGATCCGACTGATGACGGATGAAGTGCTTAGTGCGCTTCTTCACGATTTTGGGCCTATATGCTGGGCGAATGGTCATGTTGGGGCTGAAATTACACGTAGGTTGTCAGAAATTTTTATCACAAAACTATTTCATTCTGGTGCACAATAATGCAGTTGTAAACAATAAAGTTTCACTTGGATGCTATCCATATTATCCAATACACATGGAGCAAAATGATCACTTTATCTACTACTTCAAAATGTGAGCTTGCATATTTTGTGCACCATGTTAATGTCTTAAAAAAGATGCTTTTAATTTTTAATGATTTTTTGAATAATACACACCACTTTTTCTAAAAGAGCACGTCAAAAAGAAAGAAAGCAGAAGTTAGCCGCAATCAAGCAGCTGAAACAAAATTTGACAGCTGTCATTTTTCCGCGTGGCCAACCATTTCGTAGTAGGGATGTCGCATTAAAAATTTTTCCGCTATAAGTTCAGATTTCATGTTTCCAACCCTGCCAGCATTTATTTTTATTTTATTTATTTAGACGGCTTATTCGTAAAAAAACCTTAACTTGCACTCTAAAACCAGTGATTACATCAACGCCTCTTTTATTCTATAAGCCTATATAAAAAAGGTATATGAAAAAAATATAGTTTAAGAAATCAAGTAAGGACCCACCTTTTGATTGCAAACATAGTCCTATAGTATTTGTGATAAGACCCTGCCAACATTTTTGAATGGGGGACTCTTTTGAAATCCCCACCTACGTCGAAAACATATCATATACGACATCAAAAACTCGTCGGAAAAAGCGCAAAGTCACTATTGAGGAACGTTGTTACCGACGCAAGTTACTACAAAAATGGTTTCGCATGCAGTGCAATTATTAGTGTGCCTTCTATAGATCAATTTTAGTAACGAAGGCCAATAAGGACCCTCCCAAACAATCAAAAAAGGCATTTTAAGATAGTTGTAAAAGATATCATGTGTGGTTGAGTAAAACCATCGTTGTTTAGATAATTTATTAATTATAAAATACATTTACGAATCTTAAAAATATAACATTATACCACTATCACATTAACATTAACATAGATTTTGGGCATTAATGAGATGTTGAGTGTACAATACGGAGTTACATGTTCTTGCCCGTCTATCAACATGTTGTTTAAATTCCATGATGCAGCGTGTCCTGTAAAATATCTGAAAAACATATCGACTTTATCCAATTTGAAAAATCACCAAATGTCACGCAAATATACCTTTCACAATTTAAGCTATAGATCTATGTTTTTCCAGAACTTTATTGTTCGTTTTTTATTTAATTAAAATAACAAGCTGGTGGCCGCTTGGGCGTTTCACCAAAAAAATGGCTTTTTTAACAGTAGGGAATGGCAAATTACTTGCATGTACTTTTTGATGTACCAATTTTCATGATGGTTAAGTGACATTTACGAGTCGTGGTAACGATGAGGTTGAAATGAACTTTTGAAATGCTGTCAGGGAAGTGGAGGTTGATTGGGATTGATTGGTTCAATTTCACGAAATAAAGTGCTCACTAAAAAATAATAAAAAAATAATATCTTAGTCCAGTTTAATGAAACAGGCTTCAAATGGAACGGTACACATCTTCACAATTTCTTACCTTCAATAAAACGTATATTGTTTAATTTTTACAATACAAAAAACACAAACACAAGGTAATTTCACATGCTTCGTCATATATTTTTCAAACCTTTACCACGTGGCCATGTTGTTGTTCACACTTATTAATTTCAACCCCTTTTCTATGATTTGTTGTTGCGTCAAGAATATTTATGCACACATTTTGAATTGCAAGCAGACAGAATGTCGCCAATCAATGTTTTTTAATTTACGCGAAAAACAAAAACCCAACCGTTCTTCCACAAACTGATCTCTATTCTACATTTTTAATAAATACTCATTCTCTTGGTTCTCTTTTCGTCTTTCATTGATAAAATTATTCAATTTTCAATCACAAAGTGAATTTGATCAAATCACAGTGGTAATTGAAATTACAAATCGTAATTGAAAATGTTTTCCGAATTGATTAACAAATTGATTGAATTGGAAACGTAACAAATATCAATAATTTTTTAATTGGTTTTTATTCAGATTTAATTAAATAATTAATTGAACCAATTAACATATTAATTGAATCCGTTTCCAAATTCAATTTTTTTCTTTTCTGAAAAAAGTGCTTTGCCTTTTGTCTGTACAGAATGCGCATTTTTAAAATGTTACCAGCAACCTAAAAAATGCTATCATTTCAGCGGGCAGAAAAGAATTCAAAGAAGGAAACAGTTCAATCGCAGCACTATCGTTTGTTGGCAGTGCTGAAAATGCCCGAAATTTGCCTCTATGTGTGGCACTATTTTCACAACAGAATTCGAAGCCTTTTCGCACTTTTGCCTGTTTTTTTAGAAAAGAACCTAAAAAGTACATTTTCCGGGCAAAATTCAAAAAAGTGCATTTTTTACAAGAAAAGAAAACGCCTAAAGTGTTAATTGAAAAAATTTTGGTGATAATTTTTTGTGTGTAGTGGAGATTCTCAGAAGCGCCCCCAAATTCAAAGAATGTTGGCAGGGGATAGTCTGTAAAGAGCATTAAGACTATAAGTTTTTCCGGCGGAATGTCTTTTTAAAGAATCTTACAGTGTATCCAATCGATACGACAATTCGTTGATGACTAAATAATCGGTAAATGTGTTATCGATCCCATAAACATGTAACAACATCGATTATGCCTTTGGACTTAACTTATAATGTGGGCAATATATGGAATATGTTCGACACGACCACTATCGTCTGCACGGCGCATAAAAAGTTCCAGTATCGTTTATGTCTTCGAATTTAACTTATAGTGTGGCCAATATCTGGGATATGTCTCGAAAAATTGAACACGAGCATTATCGTCCGCATAAACGTATATGAACGGGGCAAAACAAAACACGTAAGTTGGAAAGTACACATTCTTGTACCCTTTATTTGTCATCACTATCACCGATGATTTTGGTTTCTTCAAACATTTATTAGTGAAGTGAAAACTAAATTTTTCGATTTTGCGAATTAGAGACGGAGTTCCTGTCGTTATTTGGGATTGCAATTTGAATTTATTTGATATTGATTTTCATGGGATCCCCTGCTTGTTTTCTCTGTTCAGTTAACACTAAAGAAAGTAAATTTTACGATGTTACATCAACAATTGTGCCATATTCCAAAAAACCATTGTATGTCGTTCTTCAGCATCTTGGTAACTGCATAAAATACAAATTAATCTTTCAGAATGGTGGAACCTACGTTTGTAGCGATTGTTTCAATGAACTCGCCATTTATGACAATTTAATGTTGAATTTATTAAGTTCACAAAGGCGTTTAACTAATCAGTTACAATATGCAGTGTTAGTGAAAGATGAACAACCAGAAGTTCAAGAGCCTCTAGAAATTCATTTAGGGTTTGAGGATGATCCAAATCTTCAAGATGCTTTTAATCCCGATCTAGATACGAAGGAAGAATTGATCGAAGTTGATGAAGACTACGCCATCGAAGAAGAGATAGTATACGATTCTGGTAACATTGAGACAATTCCCCAATCAACTCAATCAACTACATCGGAAAAAGACTGTGGCTATGAATGTCATATATGTGGCGAATATTTTGATTCTAAAGCGGCTTTGCAAGGACACAGAAATGAGACGCATAACTACGGAAAACAATTTGTTTGTAAAATATGTGGTGTATCTCGAAAGGACGAAGAATATCTAGAATTACATATGAATATACATGAAGGAAAAACAGAAAATGAATGTCGTTATTGCCCTAAGAAATTCTCCCGCCCTGTAAACACCCTGCGGCATATGCGTGTTCATTGGGATAAAAAGAAATTTCAATGCGAGAAATGTGGTGAAAGATTTTCCCTCGATAACATGTTATACAATCACAGAATGCGTCACGAAGCAGAAGATAATCCAGTGATATGTAGTATCTGTAATCAATCTTTTAAGTCCCGTAAAACATATAATCATCATATATTGATACATCAAGAGAATCGTCCACGACATCATTGTACCTTGTGCCCTAAATCATTCACTGAACGCTACACTTTGAAGATGCATCTCAAAACGCATAGAGATCACCAGAGTCCAACATCGGATACAAAGGCAAATGGAACAAAAGATTCTAAAGAAGAAACAGAAGAAGCCATTAATCTATTAGTAGAAACGGAGAGTATGGATAATTGTGTCATTTGCAATAGAAAATTCGATAACAAGCCCTCTTTCGAACAGCATTTACAAGAATTTCACGGAGTGGTATTAAAATAATCAAAAGAGTTTTAAATGTATGATTTTTAAAATACATGTACATAATTTCTGTTTATGCGAACTTGCGTAATATTTTTAAATTGGTTGAGGCATGTAGATAAATATATGAAGGGGTATTGCTTCAATTGTAGGCTGAAATTATTGTCATAATAATATATACATTGAATGTTATAAAAAATGATATAAAAAAGTGTACAATATTCACTATATTAGCTATTCAACATTGCCTAGCATATATCCTAGAAATGAGAATGTGGGATTAAATGATTATAAAATTGTTTAAATGAATATAACATTAACAATAAAAAAATAAAAAATAAACTATACTGAGAAATTTCTTATAAACGTATATAATATAGAAAATAATTAAGCATTACCTATTAATAAAATTAGGTATGAGAACCAGTTTATATTTTAAATATTTTTTCTTCTGGTGAATTACTTTTTTATTTTGGATCCAAAGAGATATGCCAAATACGGTTTATAACGGTCCATGTTTCGATACAAACCCATATATAAAATTATATAACGAGTTTACTGGTCTGCTCCTCTATCTCATACGAAAGCTTTCTTTCGTATTCCAAACGAAATCAAAAGGGCGCTTTCTGACCCTCACGTCCGTGTAATACAAAGCTGCAGGCATTGTGCGGACATCCTATGACGGTTTGAACATTTGTTGTTTTCTGTAGAAGAGAAATTTTCGTTCCTCTATGTAATTTTATACTCTCTGTATTGATAGCAATTTAAAAAAGAAATCGTCCGCCACATGAAACCAGCAAAACCATTTTTAGCTCATACTGGTATAATACATTAGCAACAAAAAATTTTTTCTGATTCAATCATTGAAATTTAATTTGATACAGATTAATTTTTTATTGAAATGCCTTCAATCACGAAAATAATGGTGTCAATCACACAGTTTTAAGTGGACAATTAAAAAAAATACCTGAATTAAATAATATAATTGATTTTCACTGCAATTTCAATTATTTTTTAATTGAATCAATTAAAAATGAAATTGATGTTGATTTTCAAAACTAATAATTTTTTTTTCATTAAAACACGTAACTATTTCAATCTACTTACGTGTTTTTAGTTTAGTTTAGATGCGTTTAATTGTAACTAAATATGGTTAGTGTATTCTTATCGATCCAATTATTCGATCAATGCGCATTATTTCTGCCATTAAAATACAAAATGATAGTCTCTTGTTGTCAACGTTCAGCCGAAAGACTCACATCTCCACAAGGATTGGTAAAATAAATTGTTACCTTGCAAACTTAAATGCATTTCCTACAACTGCTCGATAGGGATTGTAGTGATTTTTTACTCTCTGAAAATCTATGTACATAAGAAGTCATTAGCCATGACTTTTTCCACTTTCCTGGAAAGTTTACATTTTCCCTTTTTTACAGAAAGTTCTTCATAATACTGTTCTTCAAAACATAATCTTTCTATCTGTGATTAAAAAGAGTAATTTTTTCAATTAATTTATTAATTGAAACAATTTTCAACCACAATCAACATTTTTAATTGGAAATAATATTTAGTGGACAGTTTTTTCTGTGATACGTAGGACGAATTTCCAAAAACTATATCCAGATATTCTCGAAAATACTTCTGGAAAAAAGATTTAACAGCCTGTTTCCGTACTTGTCAGAACGAGCTCTATCGTTTCGACTGAACATGGCAATAAAACAGCTGATTTCTTGGTTATAAATACAGCTGTTTTTTGGGTTTTTTCTTTCCAGTTTTTTTCATTCATTTTCATTCAGACAGCGCACAAGAGTGATTTAAACAATGGCTAAAAATCAAACGAATTAACAGTACGAGTTGCATTGACCGCACCCATGTGTGCTCTATACCCCTACGAAAATGTGCTAGCTACGCCAGATTGCCTCAATTGACTATTTCCCAATAAACACAAACGTTTGAAAAATGCTTACATTTTCAACCAATGTTTTTCAAAAACATTTTTTCAAAGGGATTAGGGTAATATTCACAGTTGAGAAATTGTTTGAGAAAATTGCGCGTCTAACAAAAAACAACGACATTACCTCAAACAGATTGAAACTTCAGACACACTTAGCCAATAATATCTCAAGTGTTGCCTTCAAATGTGAAATTTGCATTCTGACTACTCAAATATTTTCAAACAATTTTGATGCGAGTCACAACATTTCAAATTAACACCCCCCCCCCACCCCCCCCCCCTTGCAAATACTTTTTTCAAGCCTAAATTTTGTCATGAATGATATTACCACCTTCAAATTGAAAGTCAAAGCCGAAATTCTATTGATTCTTTGTATATTTATTCCATTTTTCATCAAAATAAAATACTATAATACACTTACACTACATAATTACACTACAAATACCAATTGATTAATATAATAAAATCTTATTAAACATATCAACAACATTAAGAAAAAAACAACAACAACAACTTTTAAAAATATCTTAAACCATTATTAGTAAAACACTTTTGCCATTGATAATTCGTTTTTCCTTCCTTTTTGGTGTCATAAAACAGCATTAAAATTTATATAACATTGCGCGTAATTTGAAAATTAGGAACGTAACTGGGAACGCGTTTAGAACTTTGATTTCAGCAGAAGGATTCACAAAATATCCATTTTTAAGACTGATAAGATAGCATATGAATTAAACTGGACGATTATTGATGCAACAATTTCATCCAGAAAGTTGTTGATTTTCAACAATTTGTTGTTTTTAACATTTTTAATTGGTATGCCACTTCATAATGTTTCATCGGAACTTTTTCTTGCTCGATAGCCACTCATTTTTACTATTTGGTCAGTTCTTAATGTTTGCAAAGAATGTAGCATTCCAAGGATTTTACGTTTTCTGCAAAGAGATTTAACTTAGTGACTTCTGCTAAAGTTGTTATTTAATTTTTAAAATTGGACGTAACCCATATTATTATAAACTATTTGACAGCAGTTCCAGTTAATTGTCCACCAATTTTTTCTCATCGGCCAGTTTTTAATGGTTTTCAAGAAGTAAGAATCCATAATTTCACTATTTCTGCAAGACATATTTACATTTCTGACTTCCTTAAAGTTATATTTCACTTTTTATTTTCACTACCAATTTTAATCAAAGAAATATTTGGTTGATTGTCTAAAATTTATCATTTTTTTTATTTCTGTGCAATTGACACGGAACTCCGTTGCACAAATTAAAGTATTGAAACCAACATGTTTTTTGTTTGCATTTTAGGGTAGTGTTTTTTGTCAGTTTTCTCAATATTTCTTCAACCTTTTCAAAGGATTTCGTTCAAGCATTTTGGCAAATTGGAAGTAATTCGCCAAACAATTTGAAGTATGTATTGAAGATTGGCTATTTCAAGTCAAGTTGACATTTTATGTTAGAAAATTATATTACCTCAAACTGAAACACGTTGTTTCATTTGAAAAAACGTCATCACTCCGTGTTATATTGGTTGTGACAAATAAAAAAATATTTTTTAACCAAAAATGTTTGAAATTAATATTAATTTGCTTTAGAATTTATTTATGTAATGGATGGTAAGAACTACTTCAATTATTCTTGCAGACCGAAAACATTTCCTATTTTACAGGCATACATCGAATACAATTTCCAGACTTTCTCTAATTTAAATTTAAGTCATTGACTAACAAATCCCAAGTTTCAAATATGGCAACTGGCGAAACTACTTCAGCTAAATATATGCCTTTTAAAAATTCATTTAATATATGTTCCAATCATTCCTCAATAAATTGTTTTATTAACAGACCTTTAAAACTTTTAGCAACAATGATTGTAAAAATTAATGTTTGCTGCCAAAATATGCTTTTGACAACCCTGTTTATTTTCATTAGAGTGCGTCCAGCTTACGAATTGACGCTACCGAAAATTTCGTCTAGCAATAATAGCAAATGCACTTTCTATGGGATATGAAATTTTCGCTATGAGTGATACGGCCTCTAAGGTCAATTTGTTGACCCCACTCTTATTTATTAAATAAATAGAAAAATTACCATATTACCGAATTAAACTTTTTTTTATGGTTTGTGAACTCGCCAATAGGTGGTATCGCCATTGTCTGTCGATGAGACACGCAATCGTTTATTATGGCAATTGTATGCACTCATTGGAAAGTTTTTCTTGATTGAAAAATTTACACTCTTTTTATTTCTAGCACCTTTTGGGTTCTAAAAAAGATGAAGTCGTATGTAGTGATGAGGGAGGCCACGCGTGTGCAATTTTCGTATTATTTTCCAAATAGCATGTCTGAGTAGTTTCAAAACTTTTAATATTATATCACTAGTAAGAAAAATACTTGATGTAAATACGATTTGGGTCATCAATGACCTCAACAATATAGCAGTGGATTATATATGCCTATGCGCCAAATTTATTATATATGAGTATTATGAAGTGGACTTTGGCACTTCGAAATCATAAGAACCAAAGTCAATTTCCTTTCAGTTTC
>PGFW01025816.1:43106-56839 GCA_003123925.1 Haematobia irritans
GATCGCACAATGCCTTGTTTCTACACACAAAAAATTATCACCGAAATTTTTTCAATTAAACACACACGGCCATTTTCATGTAACTCCGTTAGGGCTTTAAGTGCCAGTTAACAGAAAGTAAATTGCAAATATCTTCTCTTCAGTTAGCTTTAACTGAAAAATTTTCGTCAATTAAGTTCCTAACTGGCATATGGAATATATATGCAAGATGACAGCTTCGTCCATAATACGGTTCAAAAGTTGGTTAGTTAACGGAACACTAACGGAACTTTATGAAAATGGGGGTTAATTGAATTTGCTATCGGATTCAATTAATATGTTAATTGATTCAATTAAGTATTTAATCAAATCCGAAAAAAAACAATTAAAAAATGATTGATATTTGTTACAATTAATTGATTCAATCAATTCGGAAATAATTTTCAATTGCAAACGTCATTGAAAAATTTTCCGTTTCCAATTACACATGTGATTGATCCAATCACCTTTGTGATTGAAATTGGATAATTTTGAGCGATGGAAAGAGCGAAAAGAGAACAAGAAAATGGGTATTTATTCAACAATGTATGATGGAGAGATCAGTCCGTGGAAGTAACTCGTAACGAACGGTTGGGTTTTTGTTTTTCGCGTAAATTGAAAAACATGATTGGCGACATTCTGTCTGGTGCGTTCGAATTGTGTGCATAAATATTTTGAACGCAATAACAAATCATAGCAAAGGGTTGAAACAAAATGAAGTGTGCAACAACAAATGGCCCGTGGTAAAGGTTTGAAAAAAATATATGGCAGAATGCATTTGAAATTACCTGCGTTTGTGTTTTGTGGTACTGTTAAAAAGGCAAAACATGTTTATTGAAGGTAAGCAATTGTGAAATGTAAATACCGTTTTCCATTGAAGCCTGTTTACATTAAACGGACTAAAATAACATATTTTTTATTCATTTCATTTTTAGTAAGCCATTTTATTTCGTGAAATTTACCAATCAATCCCATCAACACCATCATTTTATCAAATATAAAAAGAATATGTTTGCAATCAAAAGGTGTGTACCGTATTGATCTTTAAAAATTGTAAATTTTTTCACTCCTAGTTTTCTTAAAACCAAGAGCGGTATGGGTTTGTTGGCAGATTCACCTTGAAGTGGCGTTGACATTAAATTGCATTTTTGTTTTACCTCCCTTTTTCAGTTTTGAACCCAAGTAGAGAGCAATAATCTGATATATAAAACTAATGAGCTGAATATGTAATGGTAAAAAAGTTCTTTCTTTTGGATTTCAAAATATGAAAAATATCCGAAAATAATAAAAATAGTATTTTTCCATTAATATTTTTTTCTATTTCCAGAATTAGCAAAGTATAATCAATATAATACCATATAACATTGCTTTGCCATTATTTCAGTCTTTGATTGGTTCAAATATTAATAGAAGATTTCATATGTGTGAATCTTGGAAAGGAATTGTTACAAAATTTAAATTACCGAGGTCATGCTAAAAGACAACAACTGCAAAAGAAGATTCTGCAACCTGAAACTAAGAATTGAACTTGATATTCTGTGCAAAATTAACTTTTAATTGAACAAAATCAAATTCGAATTATTCTGTTTACTTTCTGAAAAAACTAATTTAGCTTACTGGCTGCTGATTTATTGGAAATCTAGGCGCATCTACATATTGGAAGGAACATGCTGACATCGTTAATATGATAAGGAAGATAATGATTTATATAGTTTATTTTGGAGCAACTGCTGTTTATCGGCCCCTCACCGAATTACTTAAAATTAATATATGTTGTGCCATTCGGTGAGCTGATTCCAACAAAGTGACCCATACCCGGGGGAAGTACCCGGGTCTTGAGATATAGCCCTCCAAAGGGTCAATAAAAACTTGATATATCTCTTTTGTTTTTTGTCCAATCTAGACTTGGTATCATATGAAAGCTTATTCAATGCACTTTTATACGCAAAAAATATTTTTTAATATTTAATTTAGTTTGGGAGAGAAGAAGAAAATTTTTACCCTAATTTTTGTTATTTTCGTTCTATCCCAAAAACTCTTCGATTATACCCAATGATTTTTTATACATAGCTAGTTGAATTGAAAGCCTAGTTTCTGGCCTTTCGATTGATGTACCACATGTCTTTATAGGTCCATTTTTAGCAAAGTTATTGAGCTTTTATTCTGAGTAGAAAAAATTTGTTTTATTACTGAAATAATTTTTATATGTTGTAAGTATTAACCCAAGGGGGAAAAGTGGCCGGTCGGACAGAGTCCAAAGTGGGCTAACGTGGACCCAAGGGGGGAGAGTAGCCGGCCTTCGGCCGGGGTTTAAGACTTTCTCCTATGAACAGAGTCCAAAGTGGGCTAACGCAGACCCAAGGGGGAAAGTAGCCGGCCTTCGGCCGGGGTTTAAGACTTTCTCCTATGGACAGAGTCCAAAGTGGGCTAACGTGGACCCAAAGGGGGAGAGTAGACGGCCTTCGGCCGGGGTTTAATACTTTCTCCTATGGACAGAGTCCAAAGTGGGCTAACGCAGACCCAATGGGGAAAGTAGCCGGCCGGACAGAGTCCAAAGTGGGCTAACGTGTACCCAAGGGGGCCACGGCCGAAGGCCGGCCAGAATATCTATGTGTAAAAAATGTTAGGGTATAATCGAAGACTTTTTGAGATATAACGAAAATAACAAAAATGGGGTAAAAATGTTATTTTTTTATTTATATATCTCCCAAACTAAATTAAATATTAAAAAAAATATATTTTTTGCGTATGTGCATTGAATAAGCTTTCATATGATAGATTGGACAAAAAACAAAAGGAGATATATCAAGTTTTTATTGACCCTTTGGAGGACTATATCTCAAGACCCGGGTACCTCCCCCGGGTATGGGTCACTTTGTTGGAATCAGCTCACCGAATGACACAACATATATTAATTTTAAGCAATTCGGTGAGGGGCCCGTAAACTGCAGTTGAGCCAAAAAATGTGTGTGTAGTGATAACTAATTGAAACTAGTTTCAAGGACACAACAAAGGTGGTAGTGCTTTCCCCTTTTTACGACGGGTTCCCATTTGGGAAGCGCTGCTCTAGAGTAATCAGTGCAATATTTTGATTTAGGCGAATCGGTAAGTAAGTTGATCGTATTGTATCTAATGGTTTGCAATCAAAACTTACCTCATGTCGACGATCTTGATTTGTAATCAAATTTTCTGCACACTTCACAATTACTTCAATTACTTTTTCGTCCAAGTTGTAATTTTTTAACAAAGCATTCAGAAAGTTTTTGTAAATTACCTCGACCTATTTTCATCGCCCAAGTTCGTACGCATGCCAATATTATCCATAAGGTACCTATAAAAGATAGAAGTATTATTGGAATTCCATGGGCTTCGAACTTATCATCTCTCTCTTTTTGCAGTTGAGCCAAAAAATGTGTGTGTAGTGATAACTAATTGAAACTAGTTTCAAGGACACAACAAAGGTGGTAGTGCTTTCCCCTTTTTACGACGGGTTCCCATTTGGGAAGCGCTGCTCTAGAGTAATCAGTGCAATATTTTGATTTAGGCGAATCGGTAAGTAAGTTGATCGTATTGTATCTAATGGTTTGCAATCAAAACTTACCTCATGTCGACGATCTTGATTTGTAATCAAATTTTCTGCACACTTCACAATTACTTCAATTACTTTTTCGTCCAAGTTGTAATTTTTTAACAAGCATTCAAGAAGTTTTTGTAAATTACCTCGACCTATTTCATCGCCCAAGTCGTACGCATGCAATATTTCCATAAGGGATAGAAGTATATATTGGAATTCCATGGCTTCGAACTTATCCATTTCTCGTTTATGTGACTGACAAAAATCCTCCACGTAGGAACAAAATACGCTCAATTCAGGTATTATCAAATCCAACTCTTCTGCCATTTCAGTTTGCAGATATTCTATCAAACATTGCCAATAAAATGATAATTCGATATTCAATTTTGCGTGCGGGACGCATCGATAAAACGTATTTTCCGTTTCAAGTGGTAAACACGCAATTATGTCTTCTTTACTTTGCCTCCTATAATAAAATTACATTTTAATGCTGCATTGAATATTGGCAAATTTACCTACCTAAATATTTCTTTCAATGCCTGTTTGCCAATTTTACGGAAGCGATTTAAATCACTTTCATTTGAATCTAATTTGAGTGCACCAATGAGGCTCACAAGGTCTTTTTGATATGATTCTATCCACTGTTGTAACATTACTGTGGTAACAACCTTTTTTACAGATTCATTTCGATCATTCAGTCCTTGTTCCAATAGTGTTAAACGCTGTGACACTTTATACGAACGGACCGGATAGCTACTCATATGCAAATAGGTATGACGACGAACTTTATCATCAATATCCCATAAACGGTCTAGTATGTATGGAATCGTGTGGTAATTACGTCCCATGCATGTTATAACAGCTTGACGAACTCGCGGCGATGGATCTGAACAGAGATGATATTGATATGAACGAAGCACGGGATCGTCAGGATTATCAGGAACCTGCAAACGTTGCATTGCCAAAATTGCTTGCACACGAACACTTGGAGAGACATCAAGTAAACGGCCTACCATGTATTCAAGTATTCGGTCGCAAATAGCATCATCCAGAGTTGCTTCCTGTCCCAGCACACCAAGAATCATATTCACAAACTGACATAGACGGAACCTTATGTGAGGGTTATTAGATATTGTCTAAAATAAAGTTGTTTCATATAATAGAAAGTAACCATACTATAAATATCTTACTGTCAGGAGCCAACGGCACGTGTCGGCCATAAGTAGGTGTGTCTCTTCTGCTTCAAATGAGCCAACAAATTTTGCACAAAACAATAGAGTCTGTCTCTTGAGCAAATTCATTACCTTCTTCGGCTACCATTGCCGACTTTATTATGTTAATGAAAGTGTAAATAAATGCGTCGTGATCCATCTGGAAGATAAAAGTAATTGAGATCGCATTTCTGCTTTATATACAAAAACGCTTACACTCTCATAAATGTGACGAAGTTCTTTGATATACTTTTTGTGATACGTCTCATTTAACTGTATCTTGGACATAATAGTATATATCGGCCCACTACCGATTCCAGAATTGTTGTGTGTTAAGATGTTGACATTTGACTGCGTATCATCTGTGTTTTCTTTTTCCTCGCTAACCACAGGAATTTTCCGTTTTCTCCCCATTTCATAAATCGAAGTTTGCTAATTTGGGTAAAGTAAAAATGGTAACAAAATGAACATTTTGATAATATATAAAATTATTCCTTCGTTCCGGGTAACAATATCCAGAACATGGTGTTAGTTCGGCGCTTCTTGATTCTATCTTTTATAATTAAAAGCAAAATGTATTTATCATCTATGCTGCGCTTTGAAAACTTTGTTGAAACTAATTTGCTCCGTAGTGTGAAAATAAAAGCAAGATTTTACTTAATTTGTATTTCCATATTTAAAAAAATAAACGCCAGTGTGGCACTTTTTGGAAAAGGATCTAGTTAAACTAGACGATTCTTCAATTAGTCTGTCACGGCTTGCGTTATGCAATACTAAAAGGAAACGAGCCTATTATCTATAAATTTATGTATGCACTTTTAGCTAAATTTGTTAGTAGAAAACGTGTATATCCAATTATAGGTAAAATATCGAAACAACTTATATATGAAAAGTAGGTTTAAAGTTTAACCCCAACATTCATAACAGTTAACGTAAACTTTAAACCTACTATTACCATACGCGTAGTAATGTTCTATAAGAATTCGAAATTCATGTAGAAGTTTTCTATTATTTCTCGAGACGTTTCGCGTCTGGCGTGGGATGAAACTTCCTTGCTCCCAATTTCATTTTAAATTCATTCGAAATCCGGTTTGTAACAAACCTGTTTTCTTTGCGCATATTTATTCGTGCGACAGCCCTGCCATGCGACAACAAAATATGATTATTATTATCCGTATCCTCGCGTTGTTGATAGTTCAATCGACGGCTTTAGAAAGAGACGTATTGTCTTGAGTTAATTTTCCCCGGTTTTCAATATCAACAATTTTATATACAAAGTATTATATGGAATTTTGAAATAAAAAATTGAGGTAATTCCATTTTGTACAATTGGAATGGTCCATTTTATTCGCCAATTGTTTTGTTTTCCTAGACCTTAAAACAAACTAAGAAAACTTGAGACACTTTGGAAAACCAAATTCCATTTTCAATATAAAGCTTTCCTCTATATGTAAATATTGGGAGCCTCCGTGTGTGCAAATGGTTAGCACCTGCCATGCATAAGAGGTTCATGTTTTAAATCCCAATTTCGAACCAACAATACTGAATAAGCGGTGGATATTCCCTGCGCTCAGTAATGGCTGGTTATGTAGTTACAATGGGCTAAAATAATCTGAAGCCTAAACTATCAGGCCAGCCACTTTACTAACATCAATAGGAAATAACTAGATGCATAAATTTCTGACCATATAATGTTGGCGATATGTATTAGTAACAACATTTAAGTGCGTGTGTATAATTTAAAAACGCAACTAAATCGATGTTAGCTAGATACAGTTATCCCAAATTAATGTCAGAAATTATGCCCATACTAGTTATCACTATGATGTTAGTAAAGTGGCTGCCTGATAGTTTAGGCTCAGATTATTAGCCCATTGTAATACATACCAGCATTACTGAGAGGGAATAATGCCACCGCTTTTCAGTATTTGTCGAAATTGGGATTTAAACCATGAACCTCTGTATGCATGGCGGGCTAACCATTGCCAACACGGAGGCTCCACTTATTACTATATAGGGAAAGCTTTATATTGAAAGTGAATTGGTTTCAAAGTGTTCAAGTTTTAGTTTGTTTAGGTCTAGGAAAACAACAATTGGGATAAAATGACCATTCCCATGTCAAAATGAATACCTAATTTTAATTTCAAAATTCCATATAATACATTTGTATATAAAATTGTGATATGTAAAACGGGAAAAATAACTCAAGAGAAACGTCATCTTTCTAAAGCCGTCGATGGAACATCAACAACGCGAGATACGGATAAATAATCATATTTTGTTGGTCGAGCAGGTGTCGCACGAATAAAAATATGCGCAAAGAAAACAGTACAACCATTTCGAATGAATTTAAAATTGAAATTGAGCAAGAAGTTTATCCCACGCAAACGAAACGATCTTGAGAAAATAGAAAACTCTAAATTGATTCGAATTCTATAGACATACTAACGAAATAACTATAGAAATACCGCGCAAATCCATTAGGATCGTTAGGAGGCTTAATTGTTATTAACACATTTGGATAGAATTTAGTCGTACCACCATATACAAACAATGTATGCTCATACTCATAATAATTTACGGATGGTTAATCGAAAGAATTTGTATGGTAATAGTAGGTTTAAAGTTTACGTTAACTGTTATGAATGTTGGGGTTAAACTTTAAACCTACTTTTCATATATAAGTTGTTTCGATATTTTACCTATAATTGGATATACACGTTTTCTACTAACAAATTTAGCTAAAAAGTGCATACATAAATTTATAGATAATAGGCTCGTTTTCCTTTTAGTATTGCATAACGCAAGCCGTGACAGACTAATTGAAGAATCGTCTAGTTTAACTAGATCCTTTCCAAAAAGTGCCACACTGGCGTTTATTTTTTTAAAATATGGAAATACAAATTTAAGTAAAATCTTGCTTTTATTTTCACACTACGGAGCAAATTAGTTTCAACAAATTTTCAAAGCGCAGCATAGATGATAAATACATTTGCATGTTAATAATATAAAGATAGATCAAAGTGAAGCGCCGAACTAAACACGATGTTCTGGATATTGTTACCCGAACGAAGGAAAATTTTATATAGTATTATCAAAATGTTCATTTTGTTACCATTTTTACTTTACCCAAAATAGCAAACTTCGATTTATGAAATGGGGAGAAAACGGAAAATTCCTGTGGTTAGCGAGGAAAAAGAAAAACAGATGATACGCAGTCAAATGTCAACATCTTAACAACACAACAATTCTGGAATCGGTAGTGGCCGATATATACTATAATGTCCAAGATACAGTTAAATGAGACGTATCACAAAAAGTATATCAAGAACTTCGTCACATTTATGAGAGTGTAAGCGTTTTTGTATATAAAGCAGAAATGCGATCTCAATTACTTTTATCTTCCAGATGGATCACGACGCATTTATTTACACTATTCATTAAACATAATAAAGTCGGCAATGGTAGCCGAAGAAGGTAATGAATTTGCTCAAACAACTCTATTGTTTTGTGCAAAATTTGTTGCGCTCATTTGAAGCAGAAGAGACACACCTACTTATGGCCGACACGTGCCGTTGGCTCCTGACAGTAAGATATTTATATAGTATGGTTACTTTCTATTATATGAAACAACTTTATTTTAGACAAATATCTAATAACCCTCACATAAGGTTCCGTCTATGTCAGTTTGTGAATATGATTCTTGGTGTGCTGGGACAGGAAGCAACTCTGGATGATGCTATTTGCGACCGAATACTTGAATACATGGTAGGCCGTTTACTTGATGTCTCTCCAAGTGTTCGTGTGCAAGCAAGGCAATGCAAACGTTTGCAGTTCCTGATAATCCTGACGACCCGTGCTGTCGTCATATCAATATCATCTCTGTTCAGATCCATCGCCGCGAGTTCGTCAAGCTGTTATAACATGCATGGACGTAATTACCACACGATCCATACATCACTAGACGCGTTTATGGATATTGATGATAAAGTTCGTCGTCATACTATTTGCATATGAGTAGCTATCCGGTCCGTTCGTATAAAATGTCACAGCGTTTAACACTATTGGAACAAGGACTGAATGATCGAAATGAATCTGTAAAAAGGTTGTTACCACAGTAATGTTACAACAGTGGATAGAATCATATCAAAAAGACTTGTGAGCCTCATTGGTGCACTCAAATTAGATCAAATGAAAGTGATTTAAATCGCTTCGTAAAATTGGCAAACAGGCATGAAAGAAAATTTAGGTAGGTAAATTTGCAATATTCAATGCCAGCATTAAAATGTAATTTTATTATAGAGGCAAAGTAAAGAAAGACATAATGCGTGTTTTACCACTTGAAACGGAAAATACGTTTTATCGATGCGTCCCGCACGCAAAATTGAATATCGAATTATCATTTTATGGGCAATGTTTGATAGAATATCTGCAAACTGAAAATGGCAGAAGAGTTGGATTTGATAATACCTGAATTGAGCGTATTTTGTTCCTACGTGGAGGATTTTGTCAGTCACATAAACGAAAATGGATAAGTTCGAAGCCATGGAATTCCAATATATACTTCTATCCCTTATGGAAATATTGCATGCGTAAGACTTGGCGATTGAAATAGGTCGAGGTAATTTACAAAAACTTCTTGAATGCTTGTTAAAAAATTACAACTTGGACGAAAAAGTAATTGAAGTAATTGTGAAGTGTGCAGAAATATTTGATTCACAAATCAAGATCGTCGACATGAGTAAGTTTTGATTGCAAACACATTAGATACAATACGATCAACTTACTTACCGATTCGCCAAATCAAAATATTGCCTGATTACTCTAGAGCAGCGCTTCCCAAATGGGAACCCGTCGTAAAAGGGAAAGCACTACACCTTTGTTGTGTCCTTGAAACTAGTTTCAATTAGTTATCACTACACACACATTTTTTGGCTCAACTGCAGTTTACGGGCCCTCACGAATTGCTTAAAATTTAATATATGTTGTGTCATTCGGTGAGCTGATTCCAACAAAGTGACCCATACCCGGGGAGGTACCGCGGTCTTGAGATATAGTCCTCCAAAGGGTCAATAAAAACTTGATATATCTCTTTTGTTTTTTGTCCAATCTATCATATGAAAGCTTATTCAATGCACATACGCAAAAAATATATTTTTTTAATATTTAATTTAGTTTGGGAATAAATAAATAAAAAATAACATTTTTTACCCCATTTTTGTTATTTCGTTATATCTCAAAAAGTCTTCGATTATACCCTAACATTTTTTACACATAGATATTCTGGCCGGCCTTCGGCCGTGGCCCTTGGTAACGTTAGCCCACTTGGACTCTGTCCGACCGGCTACTTTCCCCATTGGTCTGCGTTAGCCACTTTGGACTCTGTCCATAGAAGAAAGTATTAAACCCGGCGAAGGCCGTCTACTCTCCCCCTTTGGGTCCACGTTAGCCCACTTTGGACTCTGTCCATAGGAGAAAGTCTTAAACCCCGGCCGAAGGCCGGCTACTTTCCCCCCTTGGGTCTGCGTTAGCCCACTTTGGACTCTGTCCATAGGAGAAAGTCTTAAACCCCGGCCGAAGGCCGGCTACTCTCCCCCTTGGGTCCACGTTAGCACTTGCTTTGGACTCCGTCCGACCGGCCACTTTCCCCCTTGGGTTAATACTTACAACATATAAAAATTATTTCAGTAATAAAACAAATTTTTTCTACTCAGAATAAAAGCTCAATAACTTTGCTAAAAATGGACCTATAAAGACATGTGGTACATCAATCGAAAGGCCAGAAACTAGGCTTTCAGCTATGTATAAAAAATCATTAGGTATAATCGAAGAGTTTTTGGGATAGAACGAAAATAACAAAAAAATTAGGGTAAAAATTTTCTTCTTCCTCCCAAACTAAATTAAATATTAAAAAAATATTTTTTGCGTATAAAAGTGCATTGAATAAGCTTTCATATGATACCAAGTCTAATTGGACAAAAAACAAAAGAGATATATCAAGTTTTTATTGACCCTTTGGAGGGCTATATCTCAAGACCCGGGTACTTCCCCCGGGTATGGGTCACTTTGTTGGAATCAGCTCACCGAATGGCACAACATAATAATTAATTTTAAGTAATTCGGTGATGGGGCCGATAAACAGCAGTTGCTCCAAAATAAACTATAAAATCATTATCTTCCTTATCATATTAACGATGTCAGCATGTTCCTTCCAATATGTAGATGAGCCTAGAATTCCATAAATCAGCACCAGTAAGCTAAATTAGTTCTTTCAGAAAGTAAACAGAATAATTCGAATTTGATTTTGTTCAATTAAAAGTTAATTTGCAACAGAATATCAAGTTCAAATTCTTAGTTTCAGGTTGCAGATCTTCTTTTGCAGTTGTTTCTTTTAGCATGACCTCGGTAATTTAAATTTGTAACAATTCCTTTCCAAGATTTCACACATTGAAATCTTCTATTAATATTTGAACCAATCAAAGACTGAATAATGGCAAAGCAATGTTATATGTTAGTATATTGATTATACTTTGCTAATTCTGAAATAGAAAAAGATATTAATGGAAAAATACATATTTTTATTATTTTCGGATATTTTCATATTTTGAAATCCAAAGAAAGAACTTTTTATTTTACCGCATTACATAATTCAGCTCCATAGTTATATAGTCAAATATATTGCTCTCTAACTTGGGTTCACGAAAAAGGGAGGTAAAACAAAAAATGCAATTTAATGTAACGACGCACTTCAAGGTGAATCCCACAAACCCATACGCTCTGGTTTTAAAGAAACTAGAGTGAAAAAATGTATCAATTTTTCAAAAGATCAAATACCGTAGTACACACCTTTTGATTGCAAAACATATTCTTTTTATATTTGATAAAAATGATGGAGTTGATGATTTGATTGTAAATTTCACGGAAATAAAATGGCTTAACTAAAAAAATAAATGAAATAAAATAGTTATTTTAGTCCGTTTAATGTAAACAGGCTTCAATGGAAAACGGTATTTACATTCCATTGCTTTACTTCAAAACAACAATGTTTTGCCTTTAACAGTAACACAACAAACACAAACGCAGGTAATTTCAAATGCATTCTGCCATATATTATTTTACAACCTTTACCACGTGGCCATTTGTTGTTGCCATCATATTTGTTTCAACCCTTGCATATGATTGTATGCCGTTCAAATATTTATGCACACAATTCGAACGACCAGGACAGAATGTCGCCAATCATGTTTTTCAATTTACGCGAAAAACAAAACACCCAACCGTTCGTAACGAGTTACATTCCACGGACTGATTCTCTCCATCATACATTGTTGAATAATAACCCCATTTTCTTGTGTCTCCTTTTGCTCTTTCCATCGCTCAAAATTATCCAATTTCAATCACAAAAGGTGATTGGATCAATCACATGTTGTAATTGGAAACGGAAAATTTTCAATGACGTTTGCAATTGAAAAAATTATTTCCGAATTGATTGAATCAATTAATGTAACAAATATCAATCATTTTTATTGTTTTTTTTCGATTTGATTAAATACTTGAATTGAATCAATTAACATATTAATTGAATCCGAGTAGAAATTCAATTAAACACCCATTTCAAAAAGTTCCGTTAGTGTTCCGTTAACTAACCAACTTTTGAACCGTATTACGGACGAATCTGTCATCTTGGCATATATATTCCAATATGCCAGTTTTAGGCAAAATTAAATTGACGATATAAATTTTGTCAGTTAAAGCTAACTGAAGAGAAAATTATTTGCCAATTTACCTTTCTTGTTAACTGGCAACTAAAGCGCAGAGAGTTACGATGAAAAGGCACGTGAGTGTGTTTATTGAAAAAATTCGGTGATAATTTTTTGTGTGTAGAAACAGGCATTGTGGCATGTTCGCAAAACAGGTGAATTCAGCAATGTCTGTAAATAAGTAATTTCGCATTTGATTTTAGCATTAGTGTATGAACAAATCGAAATAAAAAAAAGATTAAGGGATTGAGTTATATGAGAGAATATGTGTGGTGGTGGTCAAAATGTTTAACTTTGAGAAGAATAAATCTCGTATTTGCAATAGGAAATAATCCCAAAATGAACGAAGCTCCGCTCTGCCACGAAATTAATGCATTCTTCTTAATATCATCGTTGCTATGAATAACATTGAATAAATAAGCGCTAATGATATAAAGGCTTATTTAGTTTGCCTATCATTATTGATTTTATTAATAAATTTAATTTTTCTTCTGTGTTAAAATAAGTTCCGTTTTTAGAAAGTTATAAAGTGATTTGCGTGTGGATTGAATACAAGCAACAGGATTATATTCCATGATCGTAAATCTTAATAAGCGAGGTTGCTGGCCAACTCTACTGATGCAGCACTTAATTTGAAATTAATCTTCGCTGAAAGTAAAAATTTTTGGATTTAGAGGAAACAAGAAAGTAACTATGCTGCAAACGAAGGATTACGTACGAGCACAGCAAATAATCGAGCTATAAAAATGCTGTGACTGAAGAATTTACTAACATACTAAGGCTCTGTTGATAAACGAATAATGAAGAAATGGAAGTGCAGTCCAACCACAGTTTTATAAGTTGTGAAGAACGAATGCATCTGTGCGCAGTTTGCAAAGTAACTATTATATGGTAGTTTCGAATCGGGTCAAGTCACTGGGGCATGCGTACTTGTTGTTTGTATAACGTAAGTAAAGAGCTTTTTTAGTCAATGGCGATAATATGTTTTATGTTTTTTAGGATTTCATATTTGTGTAACATTGCTTCAATCAGATAGTAATACGAGATTGGGCGTTAAAGTGTGGAGCCGCTTTCAGTAATCTTTATGAGCCCTTACTAAGGAGTTTTCGAGGAAGCTTTAGCACAGTTTTTTAAAAACCATAATATCCGCAATATGGGATATTTACAGCA
>PGFW01025833.1:8825-21609 GCA_003123925.1 Haematobia irritans
CTGCGCTCTTCAAGCGCGCAACGCAACTATAGCGTTACGGAGCGTGAGTGCTTGCGTAGTTGAGTGCAATCAGGAAATTCCGCCTTTCATCGAGCTTATGCCATTCACTGTGGTTACGGATCACAGCGCTTTGAAATGGCTTATGGGCCAACGAGACCTGAGTGGAAGACTCGCGAGATGGAGTCTCCAACTTCAGAGCTACCAATTCGATATCGAACATCGAAAGGGTAGCCAGAATGTAGTGGCTGACACACTATCTCGCCTGCATATCGATGAAGTCAACATGTTCGTTGGTGAAAAACCACTCATCGATATGCAGTCGCCGGAATTCCAAAGCGATGAGTATTCCCAACTCAGGACACACATTTTGGAGCACCAGGACCAGCTTCCAGATCTAAGGGTCGAGGATACTTTCATTTATAAGAAGACTTTACCTTCCGATGGTAACCCTGTACACGAGAATTTCACGTGGAAATTATGGGTGCCCTCCGGCTTGACGAATGACTTGATATCCAACTCTCATGAGCCTACAGTCAAATCTCACTGCGGTATAGGGAAAACCATAGCTAGTTTGAGGCAATATTTTTACTGGCCCAAAATGGCAGCCCAGGTGAGAGATTTTATACGGAATTGTGTGTTGTGTAAGGAAATAAAAGCGCCGAATACGGTTCTACGACCACCGATGGGGGCCGAGACTGTGACTTGCCGACCGTGGCAAAAAATATACATCGATTTTATTGGTCCGTTTCCTCGGTCGAAGGCAGGCAACACTTACATTTTCATAGTTCTTGACCACTTCACCAAATTCGTCTTGCTTAGAGCCATGCGTAGTGCGACATCGGATCTTGTGATTAGATTCCTTGAATCTGAGGTTTTCCATAAGTTTGGGGTGCCACAGACCGTACATTCTGACAATGGAAAGCAATTCGTGTCGAAGGATTTCATGTCGTTTCTTGACAGGTACGGTTGCAGACAGATTAGGAACGCGGTATATTCACCACAGGCAAATGCATCCGAAAGGGTCAACCGATCAATTGTATCGGCAATTCGGGCATACGTAGCAGCGGACCAGAGCAATTGGGATAAGCATTTGTCTGCGGTGGAAAGCTCCCTCAGGTCACAAATACATTCTGCGACTGGCTTTTCGCCGTATTTCTCCTTATTCGGTTTCAATATGATTACTCATGCAAGTACATATAGCCTGGCAGAAAGGTTGGGGACGTTGGAGAGCGGGGATGTGCAAATCCTACCGAAAAGTAACATGATGGAATTGGTGAGGAGTACGGTAAAGGAGAATTTACACTCGGCCTATGAAAAGACCGCGAAGAAATACAACACCCGTTGTCGTGAGGTACGATTTCTCCCGGGACAAGAAATTTTACGACGGAATTTCATCCTCAGCGATGCCTCTAGGGGGATCAACGCCAAACTTTGCAAAAAGTTCGTCAAATGTAGAGTCATAAGGCAGCTTGGGAGACATTTGTATGAACTGGAAGATTTGGGTGGCAGGCCCATAGGGACATACTACGCCAAGGATTTACAACACATGGTCCCACGAAGCAGAAGTGAATGCTTCTTTTATTGATTTTCTCAAATTAGGTTATCCACATCGCTTGGATACGACAATGACCGTTTGTAAATTTTTTCTCCAACTCTTTATCTAGATCCAAAGGTCCATATTTCAGGCTGATTGTTCACTACCGGGTAGATGCTGTTTCTTTGGGACTTCACTGAAATGAGACGAACCCCCTTTAGGGCACCACCCCAGAAATTTGAATAGCTCAAGTTTTTTTTGAATCATTTTGACTGTGATTTTTTTTTCCTTCCTCAGGGATATGAAATCCGTCCCAAAAGGAATCGATTAAAGTTTTCTCTTAAATCCGGCAAGGGGTATCAGATTTTGTACCATATTGCATATCGCTTCAGATTAAAATATTCTTGAATAGGTCTACCTATTTTTGTGCTTGTGGTTATACAGGCTGTTTAACCCAATATTTCGTTATATTTTGATTTTCTATTGAAAAAAAGAAACAATTACAAAATCAATAGTATCAATTAGTATCAATTTAGTGGATCAATCAACTCTTGTTAATTGACGTACAATTATATTTTTGTTGTTGATACTGCCATTTCTGCGATTGAAGACATTTCAATTGAAAAATTAACTGGATCAATTAATTTCGAATTGAAGACAAAATGACACGTAAGTGTGTGCACAGAGGATAAGATGCGATGGAGATATGGAAGATTGATTTCTAATTGTCAAACAGCCAATAATTTGCTTTATATGCATTATGCTAGTTGAATTCTATCAATCTGTTCTGAAAGTGTACTGCTGGGGCTTCCTCTAGTAATCAGCACACTTACGCAGAAAGAAATATCCCCAAAATTACCCAATTAAGAAAGTCAAAGTTAAATTTTTTCCAATTAACGAATTTTTTTTTTTTTACAATTAACTTTCTAATGAAGATGGAAACATTATGTTAGTTTGGTCAATGATTAAACATTTTTTCTTTAATATTTAATTAAAAACTTAATTGATACAATTAACCTTCTAATCGACTTCGGCGGATCAGTTAGGAAAGTTTATTAACATCTTTTTTTTTAATTTGTAATTAAAAATGTATTTAACCCAGCGAAAACTAGATAACTACATCTCATTACGAATTCACTAATGTTGCATTACATTGAGTTATAGTGACTTACTGGTAATGACAAAAAAAATAAATACTTCTCTGTAATTTTCGAATTGTTATTCTCAAATTTTTGGGCCGTTGGCTGTAAAAAAAAAAATGATAGGTATAATTATTCACATAATTGAGCATATATAAGAAAAATCAAGAAAAGAATGTAACGTAACGGTAATTCTGGAGATTCTAGCATTAGGAAATTTCTATCACAAATATTTCATAATAATTGTGTTTATATTAATGACATTATCATATTATGTTTGCAAAAATGCTGTCTTATACCTCAGCCACATTACACTTCCAAAATGAACCTAAATTTAATTTCTAATGGTCATTGCTTATAAAAAGGGACATAAAACCCCAATTTTAGCCGATTTCGAACATAAGGTGTATTGGCTTATGGGAATCCAATTCCTTAAAAAAACCTACATTTATTTCTAGTTTGTAGTACACTTATACAAAATATGCGTTACATTTTCCTGCTGTGTCCATTCGGTGATAGCAATACCCACCTTTCACACAAATTTGCACCAGGCATACTAGGTATAGCATTTTATGGCGATTATCCATAGCTGATTATATTTCGAGAGTTTTACCATTGGCCACAACCATATTTCACCCAGGGAGTTTCAAATCGAAACGACTTCTACAGTTTCTACGACAATTTATACTAGTTGCGACTCTTGGAGACTACTGTAGAAGTATTCTTTATATGCGACACAACATTATTTAAATGAGGAGCCTTGCCAGCCTTTCGACCTACTCATATCCCAAAGAAAATATTGCCATCGTTTTTATTACAAGCTACCTCACACCCTTTCTATAATTGGATAAGGGGACACACACGGTCATATTTCAAATACAATTTTCGAATTTATTGTAAATATTACATCACTACGCGTAATGCACACATATCACGGCCGGCAAAGGCACCTTTCTCATTTTCGAGGCATGCATCCAAGTTAGGCGGTATAATCGACCACTTCTTGATTCCTCTGAATAGTCGTCTGGTATATGGTTAGTGTTATCATTCGTCAATGAGTTCCCCTATTCCAATTATCCATTTGCTGTTGAGCAATAGAAATGAAAGATGTACATATTATTACGTATTCAGTTGTATTTCATTCTTTAAAACTTACTGGTGGGAGAATTGTCACGTTATACTGCTGCCGCTACAAACGTCTTAGCTCTCCGGGGAATCTCATTTATTACTGGCACATCGTTCAAGACCTGTTAAAATGCAGCCGCACACACCATTAATCTATGAGGAATATCCGATGAGTTATCCAAATATGCTTGAGACCATATTTATCGATACTTACTCTGTAACAGACATCATTTGAGGGCCGTGTGAATTGTTTTTGCTATTTGACTGGAATGTAAACAATTACTTACGTCCGAATACATACCCGACTACCGAGTACGGGGTGTTGACGAGTAGATAATAGGTATTCGAGCAGATAGTAGGGCCACAATAGACGCGTTGGGCGATCGCCGGCGTACTTCGAACGGTTGATGTTACCAGTGACTTATTGCCCGGCTTTTTCAACAGCGAGGGTCGTATTCTTCCCCACTCATGGCAAGTCGACTTTCCCGATGCAGATTTACCTTCGCAGGCCTTATCGAAAACTGATCGGGTTTGTTATGTCAACTTCTATGGCCATGATTTTGCAAACGAATTCCTAGATACGCTGCGTACCTTCAGCGTTTCGCTTTAGACACTACCTTGGGTCAGTAGTATGGCGATTTCTCAGCGCTGTATGAAAACGTAGTAGAGACAGCAGTACACAGGGATAGATTTTGAGTGGGACGGCGATATGTCACTTGGAATGCCGATTTGACGTTTTTGCAGAATTGCACAAATCTCACCTATTCCATCAGTTTCGCCGGTTGAGTAAGGTCGAGCAAGACAGGGAGAAAGTAAACGTTTTCGTTGCAAGTGAAATCAGAGAATTTTCTGGTTGTCCAGAAACTTTTTTTGCTTGATTTTTATGCACGTGCTCTCAGTTATTCGAGGTTGAGTAGCATTACATGGCGATTGATAGTATAAAATTCCCTGGCGAATATACTGATTAGTTGCGAATTAAAATTTTTACGTTTTTTTTTTCTATTAGGTGCATCAAGTCTCTTGTCGAGACACGAGGCCCCCAATTAGACGCTCTGTTTCCGTTGACCACCATCCACGCCCAGTCCTTTATACTACAACATTCTTGTGCGGCATTTTCCTGTCTTTTTTTGCTTGAGAGAAACTCAAATCTTTTTGTTTAACATCTTTCTGGGCTCAGGATAAAACAAATAAATTTTGCTGAATATTCGTCCACCACATTGGATATGATTTCGTCCGGGGAATTTCGAAAGCAAACTTAGTGGAAGAAGCGATGCAGAAAAGTTTCCGACGACACTCTTTTCAGTACCTGGCAGTAACCATTATTAGCGTGGCAATTAATAGACCGGCCACGAAACGGAAGAAAAATGGACAGTAATTTCATTCAGAAACATTCGCTCTACTTTTCTCCGCGCTGTTCCAGCCGTGGATTCGTTTTCTTACAACCAATCGCCTCTACGGATTTGACCCCCCCCCTCCCACCAGCCATCATATACATCGGATAACCGCCAACGTGAGCACACAACCTAGCTACTATTATCGTTCATCTCCCATCTTGCTCGTTAACCAAAGGACCCTCCACTAATACGAGCATTAAAGCCAGTAAGGAAACTTCAGTTTTGTAACAAACCAGATATTTCTGTTTTAAATAAGTCAGATAATTTGTTATTATGTAAGACTCATGATCAATGTATTCGTTCGGGCACTTCATGTCACATATCGCCATACTTTTTACATCTCTGGACCTCTGTATATGTCTCGCGGATATGCGCAGTGGAGTTCGGCGTGATTATTTATTAACCAAAGTAAGAAAGCATTGATACACAAGAAAGCAAAAAAAATATATTCACATTGGATCTTCTAATATTAAAAAATATGGCTCAGATCACTCTATAGCTTCTAATTACCAATTATATTGAATTAAATACTTTCAAGGAATTGAATTCGATATTAGAGCGGATTGCTAAATTATTTGCGTTTTTTTTACTCTTGAAGTAACCATTCATATGGGAACCGCTGAATTTTCAATAGAAATGGTTATATTGACGCTTTCCTTTACAAATTAAAAAAAATATCTTTACA
This sequence comes from Haematobia irritans, assembly GCA_003123925.1. Taxonomy (NCBI): domain Eukaryota; kingdom Metazoa; phylum Arthropoda; class Insecta; order Diptera; family Muscidae; genus Haematobia; species Haematobia irritans. Next base: position 14,703 of record PGFW01025833.1, read on the forward strand.
AATTTTGAACGTCGGATTTCGAAGGAAACTATTTTTACTGAATTGCAACAAACAGTTGTCTAGTCGAAGTTTAACTAGTGTTCAATTGAAAGCGAAATCAATTCCTATGAAATTATATAAAATATTTAATTATTACCGTAAGTTAGTGTAGAATTCGAATTTAATCATATCTAATTCGTAAATTGTACGAAGCCTCCTTTTCTTTTTTTTGAATGGTATGCACGGTGACAAACCCAAAAAAAAATATACGAAATAGGAACCGTCTTGTGTATAGAACGTAAATAGCTAATTACCACTTAGATCCCTATAAAACTGTGCACAGTCGATCGACTTCTTTTCTGATTGGCTCAGAGTGAAAAGCTTAAATTACGTTCGTGATAACCTGCGGTTCTTACTAACGTCTACGGAATGATTATTTATGCTTTTTCAATGAATATAATAAAACTCACTCCTGCTCTCGTCTTCTTACTCTCGAATAATTCGGCGCGCAAAGCTCTTATAATGTATTTCGGATAAATGATATTTACACAAGTTAATTCAAGACAACTGTTGTACTTATCAAATCGATATCTTTGACTCTTGCCGAAAATCAGGTAAGCGCAACCTTTAGAGTGAATTTATGTACATAGCATCACGGGCCAAAAACGTCAGATATTCATCAACTTTAGCGAATTTTGTATACACATTCATCAAATAGAAAGAGGGTTACCACACATTTCGCTGCTCTGTTTGGAAATACATCGACGTAATATATATCTGATAACATAGCCTTAAGTGAATTTAATGCACTCAATAGATATAATGAAGATATTATTCTTACTTATTTTTACTCCATATTTATAACCCCATTAGGCCTCTATCACCACTTGCAGGATGCAGATTAATCATATTTGAGTGTGATTTCTACTCTGGGTTGTCTCTCACAATTTTACATTCTCGATTATCTCTTCCTCAAAGTTGGCTGTATTTCCGATTGCCGTGGACGACAGTTTTTTCTAGAAGTTACGCTCTCATTAGTTGATAGAATCCTCTATCCATATTTTTGGTTTTCAAATATTCATAATTACGCCGTCCATTTTATGTGAAATATGCCTTCATCACCATTGACGAGCTTTTACTGGGCGGCTTCCAAAAACTTCTTGTGACCTTTCTGTGTAAGTGGTATTTACTCCGAGATTCCAATCGCTGGCCTCAATCAATCGTATCATGCCTATCCACGTAATAACTATGAACTGTTGCTATCGTTGCCCTACAATGCACTTCTCTCTTGCACGTATGCGCTACACAGGTAATGTATGAGCCGGAAGGCCAGAGTTATGGAATTTCTTGGGGGGCTCCTCCGACAGTTAAATGAGTGGTCCAGAGGGCGTCCGCCTGGAGTCGACCCTAGAGGCGCTGCTCGTGCGGCTATATGGGGACTTCCACCAACACGAATCCTTTCACACCAATATTATTTCCTATTTGTGTTCCTATTTGTTTCCACATTCAATACGATAGACGCAGCAGAGTCTAAAAAGTGGTACGTCAATAGTTCTCTTCTTTTTCTTGTTTGTATTGGCTTGGACGTGAGGCTTCGGCATAGATGAGCAAGGACGCCCGAGTGCTGTCACGCTCTAAGCCGGAAGTTAAATTTTCGTCGTCACCAGCAGCACTTCGCCGATCTATGAGAATCCACCGACAAGCTGTTTGATGGTTTCTAACCGATGTACTAACACAATTCAACCAACAACATGTCAAAATGTTTAAGCATATTAAAGTTGTATTTCATAGTTTTATTTATTTAATACGTTTAATAAAGGATAAATTACATTTTGCATTTGTGGTATTATATTATTTATTTTTATATATTATTAATGTTATTTTTAAGAATTATTTTATATTTGTTAATGAAAAAAAATAATAAAAATTTCACAAAACTCTCTATAAATTTAGTATTTGACTTTTCAGTTAGGTACTAGGTTGACTTTCATCACAAATTTGGTTCCTGAAAGTATTCGCAACTAATGCTAATTTTATATTTTTTTATCACATTGAAAGACTGTTTGAGAAAAATTATTGAGTAAGCGATGCATTTATCAACTTTGACGGATATACAATTGAGAAAATTATTGCTATTGTTGTTGAGATTTTTACTGTTGAGGGTAATGTCTGTTTTTGTGAGAACGCGATTTCTCAACTCAATTGTCTCAACTGAATATTACCTAATATCCTTTGAAAAAATGTTTTGAAAAATTATTGAATTTTAGTACATTTTCAACACGTTCTAGTTTTATCGCGTTCAGGGCTGTTTTCTTTTAGCACTGGATACTAAGTCCGCTGAAGGACTAAAGACAAACACGAGTACTCGATTTATCCAGGACATCTTCCAAAAATATGCCAACACTGTCATCCAGCTCGCCTTCGAAAACAAAATCACAGAAACACGTAGTGTGAAAATCTTGTATTGTCTTCAATCGTTATGAAATTGCTCTCCAATATAGTAATCAAATTACTTAACTTCTGGGATTATTTATGACACTATTACCACTCCTGCAATGTTCATGCGTCTTTTTTTTCTTCGATAAATCTAGTTCACACATAAACGTGTGTATTTGCTGAATCGACTGTCGGCTCCACTTCATTCGACAAACACAATCTGGCAAGATGGACGCGAACTTGTCAACTATGCCAGCTGTTCTGGATATGCAAACACCAGTGCAACACGTGCTGATAGCGGATAGCCTTACAATATGTTGTTATCCAGTTTGGCCTCAACAAAGAAAACAGCCCTCATTATCGTTTTTATCTAATATAAATTATAAGAAGCTAGTTTGTGCTTGGTGTCTTCACAATAAATATAAGAATGGCTCTTGTAATCAATAGTGAATGGCAAACATACTCCTTTTTCTATGCGAAATAGTGTATGTAGCAAAATACTAAATTCTACAGTCGGCGTTGTTGCCAGTGTTTACTAGTGCTGTGGTGCGATGAGGATGAAATGGAACTTTGAAATGCTGGGCAGCGTTAAAAGTCGCGCTCATGATAAACTTCGAATAAAATGTTTGCGTAATTAACAAGTGAAAACTAGAATCTTTGTGCTTAACAGGTAAGTATTGCGTACGATTTTAGTAAAAAACATAATATTCGGTAAAAGTTTCCTAAAACCTGCCAAGGCTTCATGCACACACATACACAATAACACGTTTATACGGCAAGCGAGCTATTTTTTATTGTATTATGCGCGTTATACAGCACTATCCAGTTATTTCCGGACGACAGTGCTCGTGTCGAACATATCCCACTATATTGTTGCACATTATAAGTTTAAGTCCGAAGGGCATAATCGATAGCTGCCTGCATGTTTATTTGGGATCGATAACACATTTAGCCGATTTATTTAGTCATCCCGGACAACGGTCGTATCATCCGACACACTGTAAGGATTTCTTTTACCAAACACCGGCATTTCCGTCCGGAATAAAACTGAATAGGTCTGTAAAGCGCATTTAAGCACATTAAAAATTCTAGAACGAGTCGTGCGGTGGTTCTAAGCTCGATCTGATCTTTACCCTGCCAGGCATCTTCAAAGTCCAGTTCTCTCATCCGCGTACCACAGATCGTAAATGTTCACCACAACCATCAGCGAACTGTTGATCGGGGGAAGCATATCAAGAAAGTACCAAAATGTACGATGTAACGTATTTTTGCCACATCACTTTACTGTTAGAAGAGCCTATTTTTTTTGGAACGCAATGCGCAAAAAGCTTGTGTATATTGTATTTTAAATTAAAAACGAAACATTAAAGTTCTGGAAAACATAAGATTATTTACGCTAACAATTATGAAAGGTTAATGGTGAACAATTTCTCGATTTCCAAATAGAGAATGTGATGGACGTTTTTCAAATATTTTTTCCAGGCACGCTGTTCTCCATTCGAAATTGAAACAAACTTGGCATGATAGCAGCGCTGCTTGCAATATGTAACTTTGCCACTTAAACTCAACATCCATCTCTATTTGATTAATGCCAAAAAGTTATGTCTTAAATGTGAATGAGGATAAACCGAAAAATTTTCATGGATCTCATAATGAATTACATTTTATACATGCTTATTTAACTCTCATTCAATTCCTTTCACGAAACATTCTAAACAATCTCCCTGATTTACTTATCCACAATGGTTCTATTGGCTCTTCGAAATTGATCTAAATAGGCACCTAATAATTGCACTGATGAGGAAACTTGTTTCGTAGTAACCTTGGCCCGTGGTACAACTTCTCAATTAAGTGACGCGCCTTTTCGACGAGTTTTGATGTCGCTATATGATTGTTTTCGACCGTACGTGGGGATTCTCAGAAGCGGCCCCCAAATTCAAAAATGTATTGGCAGGGTATATTTAGAGGCTTCTTGGAGAAAATTTTCTGCGGTAAGTATATATTGAATTAGTTTTGTTAGTTTTGACCACAGAATAATCTAATAACCATCTGCCATTTGCATGCACAAAATACAAAATACAAAAAACATTATTTCACCCCTTTTGTAAAATTGATCTTCACATATTAGGTCAAAAGCCTTTTTGTTGTTAGCACCTTTTTGTATTTATTTTCGTATTTTATTGATATAGTAAAATCTTTGAATAAATAAATAAAATCTCATATTGGAATTTGGTAAGTATATCTAATTAATAATAACATCGAGGGCGGTTTCACAACAAACCAAACATTAATTAGCATTGCGACAACCAATGCAAAGTTTGCGTCCAACTACTACCATTACAGCTTACATTTGCTGAATGTTAGTTGCTGCTGATAGATATCATTAGCATATTTGACGGAACCACCCGTTTTCGGTTGGCAAATAATTCGGTTGAGGCAACGAATTTGTTTTCTGGGTGCATACAAAAATATATGAAGGCGATTATATTGTTATCAAGTCTTGTCAAATTATGGATAGAAAAGATTCAAGGCATTGATTGCGAAACATTTTATATTTCTGAATCTATTGATTCAAACATGTAACTGTGAAAACAAGCTGTTTTTCACTACAACAAACAGTTTTCAACGTTCTAAATGGGGATAAAATCGAATTTTAAAATGCTGGAAGGGACATTTCGACAGGATAAACATCTGAACGGCGAAAAAAAAGTATCGTGAGAATGGTACATTAATTATTTATGCTTGATATTTGCTCTCTCAATTAAAGAGAGCAGAATTATATCTTACGATACTAAATTATCGGTATTGCCAGCAACCAATTTTGATTGAATATATTTAAAAAAATATTAATATCAAATGTGTGTTTAGCTTGAACACTTTTTGCATTTTGCAGCTAGTTTTTCCCAGAAAGTAGTATTTGTAAAAAAAATAACTAGTTCCTCTATAATTTATTTTTCTCGTTGTGGCCGGTTTGACATATGACAGTAAGCAATTGGCAAATGTCTAATTACAACAATAATCGACTCTGGCAATACTTTGTACTCTCCTTACATAAGAGGTAGCCTCTGTCAGTGTGTCAGTCGTGTCGTGAAAATTTCTGGTAAATTTTTCCAATCGGTGTTTTGCATAATCAAAAATATTTTTTGTTTTTGGAAAGATTTGCAATCTCAAGTTTTTGTTTCGTTACTTTTTTTTAGCCAACTACACGGATCAACAAAATGTTCGCCCAACGTGCTTCAGCTCTTTTGGTACCGTTGGCCGTAGAGGCCACTTTGCAGGCTCAACAGCAGCGTGGTATGGCTACCTTAAAAGCCATTTCCATCCGCTTGAAGTCCGTTAAGAACATTCAGAAGATTACGCAATCCATGAAGATGGTGTCAGCTGCCAAATATTCGCGTGCTGAACGTGACCTGAAGGCTGCCCGTCCCTATGGTTTGGGTGCTCAACAATTCTTCGAGAAGACCGAAATCCAAGCCGATGAGAAGGCAGAACAGAAGAAGTTGTTCATTGCCATGACCTCTGATCGTGGTTTGTGCGGCGCCGTACACACCGGTGTTGCTCGTTTCATTCGTAACGAAATGGGCAAGGATAGCTCCAACACCAAAATCATCTGTGTGGGTGACAAGTCTCGTTCGATTTTGGCCCGTCTATATGGCAAGGATATTTTGTTTGTTGCCAATGAAATTGGCCGCTTGCCCCCTACCTTTATTGATGCTTCTCGCATTGCTCATGAAGTGATGAAGTGTGGTTATGACTTCACTGAGGGTAGCATCGTCTTCAACCGTTTCAAATCGGTCGTATCCTACCAATGTTCCACATTGCCCATCTTTAGCACTCCCACAGTCGAAAAGTCCGATAAGTTGGCTGTATACGACTCGTTGGACGCTGATGTTATCCAAAGCTATTTGGAATACTCGTTGGCTTCCCTCATTTTCTACACCATGAAGGAAGGTGCCTGCTCCGAGCAATCTTCTCGTATGACTGCTATGGACAACGCTTCCAAGAACGCCGGTGAGATGATTGAAAAACTAACATTGACATTCAACCGTACCAGACAGGCTGTCATCACTCGTGAGTTGATTGAAATCATCTCTGGTGCTGCTGCCCTGGATTAAGCATTCTTAAGCCAGCCTTAGGCATAATAATATACAAATCGAAAGAAAGATCCAAAACAAAATTTCAACCGAATTAAAAATTCGAAATAACATAAGAGCAACCGCTTAGTTTGTAGTTGCATTCGAGTTTTGGTTAACGATAGAAGAGATATTTAATAAAAAACACTGAGCTATTACTGTGTAAAGTTAAATAAAAAATAACATGAAATGTAATACAAATTAAAAAAACAACTGAAAATTGAGCATTTTGAATTTTGCAATGGCAGGGAATAATAAAAAGTAGACTCAAATCTGTATGTTCAAAAGCTATTACCTTTTTCAATTGCTCTTTACCGTCTTAAGGTGAGTATTAAGTTCGAGTTTAGCCGCTAAAATTC
>PGFW01025834.1:15741-30957 GCA_003123925.1 Haematobia irritans
TCTGGCGTTGCCAGAATATCTGTATGCTACCAGAATGTTCTCGTATTGCCACACCGTCATATATAAAAGGGCGCTCTCATTGCTGCTAACGAGTCAGTCTTAATTAAAGCGTCAAACGAATAACTTCAGTGTGAACGAATTGTAAAGTGTGAAGTCATAGTAAATAAATTGTAGATTGTCGTTATTTAAAAGAACTGTGTTTTAATTGTCGGGTAATTAAAAACGCCTAAATATAAAAACGTAACAATTGGTGTCAGAAGTGGGATAACGAAAAAAATCTACAATGAAGTTTAATGAGCTTCGTGTGGAGATTAAAAAAGAATTGAGCAAACTGGAGCTGCCGACAACAGGCAATAAGGCCCAGCTTCAAAAGCGTCTACTGGAAGAGTTTGAACGGCGTAATATGGACATTGCGACGCATGAGTTTGATTATAAGGAAGACATTGATGAATCAATACTCGTCAATACAAGCAGTGTAGAAACTCCATCTGTGGCTTCGAGTGTTGTGGATTACACATCAATGCTCAATGTTTTGAGCAAAATGATGGAAGAAAACTCTAGAAAAATCATGGATGAGAATTCTAGAAAAATGGAAGAAAATTCTAGAAAAATGGAAGCAAGTTCTAGAAAATTGGAAGAAAAATTCGACGAAAATTCTAGAATCCAACGAAAAATTACAACAAATTTCTGAAGGCATGGAGAAACGTGTGGACCATATAGAAGATCCAAAATTGTGAGAATTTTGATAAAAAGTTCTTTTCCGTGGATGAGAAAATTATGTTCATGATTGAGAAGTTTTTGCACATCGAGAAAAAAATGTCAGAGCTGGAAATATAAGGTGGTCCAGTGCGCGTCATCGAGGCTCAAAAACAAACTCCTGTTTTCGATGGCTCAACGTCATTTGATGTCTTCCAAATTCCAATTCGAAATGGTTGCTTGTAGAAATTTGTGGAATGGAGATGATAAAGCCATTGAACTTTAATTGGCATTAAAGGGGCAATGCTGGCTGATGTGATACAAAGCATTCCCGCTGCTTCTAGAAATAACTATAATGGAAGTAAAGCGGCACTTCCAACGCAAGTATGGTTGGGGAGAGGCACAAGCAGGACATCTTCAGAAATGGAATTGAGAGGGAAGAATCCAGACAATCGAATGAAACCCTACAGGATTTCGCAACAGGAAGTTGAGCGGCTAGTGCTTTTGACATACCCAGGTGATAGTCATTCCTCTTGTGGGCCGCATCAAGATGAAACCTTCGTCAATGGAATTCGAGACCCAGATATAAAATGTGCAACATTATGCGTCACAAAAGGCTACATTCGCTTGAAACAGTAACATCGCACTTGCACAGGAGACTGGCGAGATTGCTACGCGGCTCAAATCACATGGTACGTAAAAGAAGACACGTAGAGGACAGAGTGTTGATGAATCAAAAGTCGTTATTGAGTCGATGAAAGAGGCCATGAAGCAGGCAATGCAAGAAATTGAGAGCAAGAGGCAAATAAATCCCGGTCAAATGCATAACTGTGATAAGCCGGGACATCATAGCTCGAGAATTGCAAAAGCACGACTGCAAACGGTCAAGGTCCACATCACCATCTCATTAACAATAGCATAAGGAGGTACCCACAGTCAAGTGAGTCACCTTAAACTAAATCGAGCTAGTTCAGCGGGGCAAGAGCTGCCCACAGACGATGGCCCACCATCTCCATAGCAATAGTTCAACAGGAAAATAACAATTTAACTATTGCGGTGTTATTAATGGCGACAAGCTGTACTTTGACGTTGGATACTTGGGCATCAAAGTCTACATTAGATTGATATTAGTAAGGGAAAAAGTTACACCACTGATTGGGAGTCAAAGCTACGCCACGGCTACAAGGGGAACCCGCACCGGTATATGGAAAGGTTCACCGTAAAATTAAACTATTGTAACAAATTCCGTTACTTGATATTTCATTGTGGCCGATATAGTAGACGAAGTTATAATTGGAGCGGATTTCATGATTGCTTTTGGCCTCAATCTGGATATGAAGCGTCGTGTAATGACATGGTGCGATGCCGAAATAACGGTAAACGTGGGATACGACGAGAATACACCTGTACAGACGTTTGACAACGAAAGCCAGTCAGAGGTCTATACCACCGAAATGCCGAAAGCAAATTATATGGGTTTCTATGACATGGAGATTGTGAAGTCGGCCAATTGTGGGTTGTTGAACCAGCAGAAAACAAAAGCAACAACATCTTGATAGCAAATGCCCTGGTAACAACGAACGAAGAGAGACTAATACCAGTTCGTGTCTTGAACATGTCTGACAATCATGAGCAAATTGCAAAATTTTCTGATATTGGAAAATGTACACCAGCCGAGGCAATAGTCAATTTGGAAGGCAACTCATCAAAGACACATGGAGCAGTGAGAAAACATCTAGAAGGGTATTTCGAGGCTTGGACACGTCATCTATCGCCGTCAGAGAGAAATAAAGCCAAGCAATTGTTGTGGAAAAACGCCTCTGCTTTTGCTTCTGAAAAGGGAAATCAAGGAAGAACATCTGTAGTGAAACATGAAATTAAAACCGCAGAAGAAAGGCCCATAAAACAGGCACCACGAAGTGTTCCCCTGGCAAAAAGAGACGAAGTTCAAAAGCTCATAAAGGAAATGGCGGAGAGTGGAGTGATCGAGCCATCATCAAGTCCTTGGTGTTTCCCATTGTGCTGGTCAAAAAGGAAAGATGGAATACCTTATTCTGCGTGGACTACGGAAAACTGAATGATGTCACAAAAAGGACAGTTTATCCGCTTCCACGCACTTGATGACACGTTGACACACTAGCCGGACAACATGGTTTCACGCTTGATTGCAGGAGTGATATTGGCAATTTTAGAGATCGGCCGAGAAGGACAAGGAAAAGATGGCTTTGGTTAATGGCGGTCTCTGGCAATTCAATGTAATGCCGTTCGGGCTCTGCAACGCTCCGGCTACCTTCGAAAGATGATGGAGCCGGGTACTGAAGGGGTTGCACTGGGAAGTCGTGCTTGATATACTTTGGACGACCATCAAGTGATGGGCCAAAACATTTGCGAGCACCTTAAAACTTGAAAGACGTTATCCAGCAATTGTCAGCCGCTGGTCTACTCCTTAACCGCAAAGAAATGCTCCCTTTTCAGCGGGAAGTGAAATACCTGGGTCATCATGTGACTGCAGGAGGTGCATATTCCACGATTGAAGACAAAATCCAAGCTGTCAGAAGATTGGCCAACGGACTCCGAAATCTCCACGAATTAGAAGTTTCCTTGGGTTATGTACATATTACCGACGATTCGTCCCAAACTTCGCCAGCATCGCCGCTAGCTCTCCATAAAATTGACGCAAAAAGGTCAGAAGTTCCAGTGGAGCGACGGAACCAGGAGGGATTCATTCCAACATTTAAAAGAACTTTTATGTTCAGCTCCTGTTCTAGCGTATCCTATTCCGGGCGAAAAATTTGTTTTGGATACAGATGCTAGCGCGCATGGTATTGGAGGTGTGCTATCCCAACAGATAGACGGCAAGGAGAAGGTCATCGGATATTTCAGCCGAACGTTGTCCAAGCCCGAAAAGAACTACTGGTGTAACGCGACGAGAGCTGCTAGCTGCTCATAGGAGGGTGTAAAACATTATCAATAAATATTTGTAGGGACAACACTTCTTGCCTCAACTGATCACTCAGCTCTACCGATGGTGCTCCAATTCAAGAATCCGGAAGCTCAACTGGCACGTTGATCGAGAGCTCCAAATTGCTATTTGATTTCAGTATCGAGATAGAAAAGGTGCGAAAACACGTAACGCTGACGCTTTGTCACGTCGACCCTTGCAGTATAGAATGCAAGACTGCTCGAAAGCTGAACAATAAGAGGGAGATTGTTGAATTGGCTGTTACACATCGGAATCTTGGGGTGGACTTGGCCAGCAGAACAGCGTAAAGATCCCATTTTGAACAAAATTATTTCGGCAAAGGGAAGAGAACAAGAAACCCACGCAAGAAATGACATCGCAGCGAAAGTCCACTTATGAAAGCATACTGGGCTCAAATGGGATAGTTTAGTTTAGGGTCCCCCCCACATTGGAAAATTTCCCCCTGCAACGTAAATGGGAAAGCGAAGATTGCAAAGAGCAGCCGAAATTTGATCATCGTGCCGGATTCCAAAATTAAGAGAAGTTTTGGCGGAGTTCCATAATGTCCACAGTGGAGCGTCATCGGAATAACCAAAACAGCCGAGGAGAAGTTGAAGCAACGATTCTACTGGTTGGATGCCAGAATCAATTGCTGAATGGGTAGCCAATTGCGAGAAGTGCATGAAGGGCGAAAGGTCCAACAAGGAAAAGTCGAGGTCCTATGCAAGGAATATAGGGACAGGAGCCCGTTTGAAAGAAATAGCAATGGACTGCAGGCCCTTTCCCAGTAAGTGATTCTGGGAAACCGTTATGTCCTTGTGGTCATTGGAATTACTTCAGCAAAATGGCCGGAGGTGTATGCACATTCCAAAACCAAGAGGCAAAAACGATTGTGGATGTTGTCAACAAAAAACTGGATATGTCGCCTACGGTGTGCCGTCCGAGATTCACTCAGACCAGGGAAAGAAATTTTGAATCGGCCAGTATTCAAAGAGATGTGTGAATCCTTGGTATCAAGAAAAACGAGGACTACACCATTACATCCACAATCCGATCGGCATGGTAGAAAGGTTTAATCGCACTCTGGAGGAACATCTTCGAAAAGTAGTGGGACAACGCCAGAGGAACTGGGACGGCATATACCAAAGTTTTTGTGTCGTATAGATTCTGCCATTCATGATCCACCTCTCGAACACCGGCCAATGTTCTATTCGGAACTGAGTTGAATTGCCTGGAGCTGATATTCGGCGCTAAACTAATGAGCTCCCATGGAAAAAAACAGAAACTACATCCAAACACTTTCGGTGAAGTTCACGAATTCAGTGCGCAACAAAATAAAATTCAGCAACAGAATGAAAGGCGAGATACGATCGGGGGGCTGTAAATACTGGGAGGCTTCCAAGGAAGAAGAATTGGTTCTTTGCTTTTAACCCGCAACGAAAGAAAGGATTGTTGTCCTAAAACTGCAAACACAGTGGAAGGCCCATACAAAGTCCATCAAGAAGGATCAATGATGTTGTATACCGGATTCAGAAGGACGAAAGCCTAGATCAAAGATGAAAGTTGTACATCTTTGATCTAGGCTGTCGTCTTTCTGAATCCGGTATACAACATCATTGATCTCTTGATGGACTTTGTATGGGCCTCCACTGTGTTTTGCAGTTTAGGGAACAATCCTTTCTTTCGTTTGCGGCGTTAAACAGCAGAACAATTCTTCTTCTTGGAAGCCCTCAGTATTTACAGCACGATCGTATCTCGCCTTCATATCTGTTGCTGGGGACCATTTTTATTATTGTTGCGCCCACTGATTCGTGAACTTCACCGAAAGTGTTTATGGGATCTGTCGTTTCTTGTTTTTTCCATGGCGAGGCTATTAGGTTTAGCCGCCGAATATTTCAGATCTCCAGGCCACTTCAACTCAGTTCCGAATAGAACATTGGCCCGGTGTTCGAGAGGTGGAATCATGAATGCAGATCTATACGGACAGCAAAAAACTTTGTTATATGCTCGTCCCAGTCCCTCTGGCCGTTTCACTACTTTTCGAGATGTTCCTCCAGAGTTGCGATTAAACCTTTCTTACCATGCCATCGGGATTGTGGATGTAATGTTTAGTCCTCGTTTTCTTTGATACCAAGGGATTCACATCTCTTTGGAATATGGCCGATTCAAATTTCTTCCCTGGTCTGAGTGAATCTCGGACGGCACAACAGTAGCGACATATCCAGTTTTTGTTGACAACATCCACAATCGTTTTTGCCTCTTGGTTTGGAATTGCATACACCTCCGGCCATTTGCTGAAGTAATCCATGACCACAAGGACATAACGGTTTCCAGAATCACTTACTGGGAAAGGGCCCTTGCCACGTCCATTGCCTATTCTTTCAAACGGGGCTCTGGTCTATTATTCTGGCATAGGACCTCGACTTTTCCTTGTTGGCCTTTCGCCTTCATGCACTTTCTCGCAATGCTACCCATTCAGCAATTGATTTCTGTCATCCAACCCAGTAGAATCGTTGCTTCACTTTCTCGGCTGTTTTTGGTTATTCCCAGATGACCTCCACTGGGGACGTATGGAAATCCCGCCAAAACTTCTCTTATTTTGGAATCCGGCACCGATGGATCAAATTTCGTTCTGGCTCTTGCCATCTTCGCTTTCCATTTACGTTGCAGGGATCCATTGACTAGAACTAAACTATCCCATTGAGCCCAGTATGCTTTCATAAGTGGACTTTCGGCTGCGATGTCTTTCTTGCTGGGTTTCTTGTTCTCTTCCTTTGCCGAAATAATTTTGTTCAAAATGGGATCTTTACGCTGTTCTGCTTGGGCCAGTTCCACCCCAGATTCGATGGTGTAACAGCCGAATATAACAATCTCCTCCTTATTTCAGCTTATCGGCAGTGCTTGCATTCTATACTGCAAGGTCGACGTGACAAGCGTCAGCGGTTACCAGTGTTTTCCACCTTTTCTATGCTCAGAATACTGAAATCATAGCTTTGGAGCCTCTCGATCCAACGTGCCAGTTGAGCTTCCGGATTCTTGAAATTGGAGCAACCATCGTTTAGAGCTGAGTGATCAGTCTCTGAGCAAGGACAGGTGTTGTCCATACAAATATTTATTGATAATGTTTTACAACCCTCTATGACGCTAGCAAGCTCTCGTCGCGTTACACAGTAGTTCTTTTCAGGCTTGGACAACGTTCGGCTGAAATATCCGATGACCTTCTCCTTGCCGTCTATCTGTTGGGATAGCACACCTCCAATACCATGCGCGCTAGCATCTGTATCCAAAACAAATTTTTCTCTCCGAATAGGATACGCCTAGAAACAGGAGTGAACATAAAAGTTTCTTTTAAATTTGGAATGAATCCTCCTGTTCTCGCTTCCACTGGAACTTCTGACCTTTTGCGTCAATTTATGGAGACTAGGCGCGATGCTGGCGAAGTTTGGACGAATCGTCTGGTAATATGTACATAAACCCAAGAAACTTCTTAATTCGGTGGAGATTTCGGAGTCGTGCCAATCTCTGACAGCTTGGATTTTGTCTTCATCGGTGATATGCCCTCTGCAGTCCACATGATGACCCAGGTATTTCATTCCCGCTGGAAAAAGGGAGATTTCTTTGCGTTAAGGCTAGACCAGCGGCTGACAATTGCTGGAAACGTCTTTCAAGTTCTTAAGGGTGCTCGTCAAATTTTTGCCCATCACTATGATGTCGTCCAAGTATATCAAGCACGACTTCCGTGCAACCCCTTCAGTACCCCGCGATCCACAATCTTTCGAAGGTAGCCGGAGCGTTGCAGAGCCCGAACGGCATTACATTTGAATTGCCAGGAGACCGCCATTAACGCAAAAGCCATCTTTATCCTTGGCTTCTCGGCCGATCTTACTTGCCAATATCCACCTCTGCAAATCAAGCGTAAGAAAAACCATTTGTTCCGGTAGTGTGTCCAACGTCGTCATCAATGCGTGGAAGCGGATAACTGTCCTTTTTGGTGACATCATTCAGTTTTCTGTAGTCCACGCAGAATCGGGTACTTCCATCTTTCTTTTTGACCAGCACAACTGGGGAACACCAAGGACTTGATGATGGCTCGATCACTCCACTCTCCGCCATTTCCTTTATGAGCTTTTGAACTTCGTCTCTTTTTGCCAGGGGAACACTTCGTGGTGCCTGTTTTATGGGCCTTTCTTCTGCGGTTTTAATTTCATGTTTCACTACAGATGTTCTTCCTTGATTTCCCTTTTCAGAAGCAAAAGCAGAGGCGTTTTTTCCGCACAATTGCTTGGCTTTATTTCTCTCTGACGGCGATAGATGACGTGTCCAAGCGTCAAAATACCCTTCTAGATGTTTTCTCACTGCTCCATGTGTCTTTGATGAGTTGCCTTCCAAATTGACTATTGCCTCGGCTGGTGTACATTTTCCAATATCAGAAAATTTTGCAATTTGCTCATGATTGTCAGACATGTTCAAGACACGAACTGGTATTAGTCTCTCTTCGTTCGTTGTTACCAGGGCATTTGCTATCAAGATGTTGTTGCTTTTGTTTTCTGCTGGTTCAACAACCCACAATTGGCCGACTTCACAATCTCCATTCATAGAAACCCATATAATTGCTTCGGCATTCGGTGGTATAGACTCTGACTGGCTCGTTGTCAAACGTCTGACAGGTGTATTCTCGTCGTATCCCACGTTTACCGTTATTTCGGCATCGCACCATGTCATTACACGACGCTTCATATCCAGATTGAGGCCAAAAGCAATTCATTGAAAATCCGCTCCAATTATAACTTCGTCTACTATATCGGCCAACAATGAAATCATATAAGTAACGATTTGTTAGCAATAGTTAATTTTACGGGTGGACCTTTCCATATACGGTTTGCGGGTCCCTGTAGCCGTGCGTAGCTTGACTCCAATCAGGTGTCGAACTTTTCCTTTTACTAAATCAGATCTAATGATAGACTTTGATGCACCAGGTATCCAACGTCCAAAGCTACGCTTGTCGCCATTAATAACACCCCAATAGTTAAATTGTTATTTTTCTGTTGAACTATTGCGTATGAGATGGTTGGGGCCATCGTCTGTGGGAAGCCAGCTCTTGCCCCCGCTGAACTAGCGTCGATTTAGTTTAAAGGACTCACTTGACTGGTGGGGGTCACCTTCTTATGGCTATGTTAATGGAAGATGGTGATGTGGACCTTGACCGTTTGCGTCGTGCTTTTGCATTCTCGAGCTAGATGTCCCGCTTTATCACACCCCCCCCCCCTGTTATAGCATTTGATCCGATTTATTTGCCTCTGCTTCATTTCTTGCATTGCACTGCTTCATGGCCTCTTTCATCGACTCAATAACGTGACTTTGTATCATCACACCTGGTCTCTACTTTACGTACCATGTGAAATTTGAGGCCGCGGCTACGCAATCTCGCAGTCTCCTGTGCAAGTGCGAAGTTACTGTTTCAGCGAATGTAGCCTTTTGTGACGCATATGTTGCACATTTTATATCTGGGTCTCGAATTCCATTGACGAAGGTTTCAATCTTTGATGCGGCCCACAAGGAGGATGACTATCCACCTGGGTATGTCAAAAGACTAGCCGCTTCAACTTCTGTTGCGAAATCTTGTAGGGTTTCATTCGATTTCTGGATTCTTCCTCTCAATTCCATTCTGAAGATGTCCTGCTTGTGCTCTCCACCATACTTGCGTTGAAGTGCCGCTATTACTTCATTATAGTTATTTCTAGAAGCAGCGGGAATGCTTTGTATCACATCAGCAGCATTGCCCTTTAATGCCAATAGAAGTTCAATTGCTTTATCATCGTCCTGTCTCTTATTCCACAAATTTCTACAAGCAACCATTTCGAATTGGAATTTGAAGACATCAAATTGAACGTGAGCCATCGAAAACAGGAGTTTTGATTTTTGAGCCCTCGATGACGCGCACTGGACCACCTTTAATTTCCAGCTCTGACATTTTTTTCTCGATGTGCAGAAACTTCTCATCATGAACCATAATTTTCTCATCCACGGAAAGAACTTTCTTATCCAATTCCACAATTTGATTTTCTATATGGTCCACACGTTTCTCCATGCCTTCAGAAATTTGTTGTAATTTTTCGTTGAGAATTCTAGAATTTTCGTCGAATTTTTCTTCCAATTTTCTAGAACTTGCTTCCATTTTTCTAGAATTTTCTTCCATTTTTCTAGAATTCTCATCCATGATTTTTCTAGAGTTTTCTTCCATCATTTTGCTCAAAACATTGAGCATTGATGTGTAATCCACAACACTCGAAGCCACAGATGGAGTTTCTACACTGCTTGTATTGACGAGTATTGATTCATCAATGTCTTCCTTATAATCAAACTCATGCGTCGCAATGTCCATATTACGCCGTTCAAACTCTTCCAGTAGACGCTTTTGAAGCTGGGCCTTATTGCCTGTTGTCGGCAGCTCCAGTTTGCTCAATTCCTTTTTTAAGTCTTCCACACGAAGCTCATTAAACTTCATTGTAGATTTTTTTCGTTATCCCACTTCTGACACCAATTGTTCGTTTTTATATTTAAGGGCGTTTTTAAATTACCCGACAACTAAACACAGTTCTTTTAAATAAACAATCTACAATTTATTTACTATGACTTCACACTTTACAATTCGCTTCACCACTGAAGTTCATTCGTTTGACGCTTTAATTAAGACGACTCGTTACAGCATGCGACGCTTTTATTATATGACGGTGTGCAATACGAGAACATCTGGTAGCACTACAATATTCTGGCAACGCCAGAACATTCTTAGACAATGCTAGAGGGATCTACGACCATTAAGTTATTCGTCTGGTGGCTGCCAAACACATACACACTCACATAATATATGCTCGCATACTACAACAACATGACAATAGACAATGAATGAAAGAGAATGCACAGAATAACAAAGCAAAGGGGTTGCTATTCTATGAGAGAGTAAGAACTAACATTTCGGTAAGCCAAAACAAAAGAACATAAAAAGAAATTCAGGAAAATACTAGAAAATGAATAGATGATTCCAACAAGTGATAGCAAAATTTTATCGTTACAATTTGAAATTTTAAATTAACGGAAACTAATTTAAATAAACTTATATCTATAATTATCAAATTCGTAACAGTACTAATAGATAAAAGCTTTTCTTTGCTTATAGCGTTGCCAATATGAATAAATTCAATGTTAATATTAATAGATACGTTAGCTTAAAATTAATTAATTCAGAAGTATACAAGTGTATTTCAAGTAATTAATTCATGAAAATTCCAAATTTATATAAAAAACGCAACTGTTAAACTGGGTTTAATACTAATTCTCAATGTTTTCATAAAAATGTTCCCAAGTTTGTATTTCTTTATATAGCCTTTTCCCTGGACTTTGCGTGCTAATACATTGCAAATGACCCATTAATTTGAAATTTGATGTAGGCGTCCTTCTTCTTTTCCTCTGACCAATAAAAAAATCTTTGTAAGTATTATTATTCTTATTAAATCGATATTTACTGCGATTTACTTACATTTGCAAAAGTTTTTTGCACGCTTCTAATGCTGCCAATGTGGGAAGTTTACTTACGAAACAACCGATAAATGCAATACCTATGGAAATTTTGTTGTATCCATATGTGTGAGCGCCGACAACACCCCATCCTCGACCTTCGTATATATTACCATCACATCCAATTAAAAAATTATAACCTATATCACCCCAATCTTGTGATCCAATATGGAATGCCTGGAAAATCGAGAATATCCATTAGAAATTATGATGCATTTTAATATAAATTATAGAAGTGCATTGAATTAAATCATATATTACGGTGCACCTATTCTATTTTACGACAAAAGGTACAATAAGATATTACGAAAGTGTCGGTAATTTTAGAGCTAGAAGGCTACATCTGTATATTACACTACGATTGTTTATCTTTTATTTTTAGAAAAACAAATATTCTAACTGACGTGATAAATTTTATCAAAATCTTGAGAATTAGCTCCATTCTACGTGGTAATATTGCTTTCCGAACTACTTTATTACCATATTTTTAGACATCTCTGTAGAACTGGTTGTGGTTGTGTGTGCTAAAATAATAATATATGAAGAATTTCAATATCCACGAAAGGAAAGTAGAAAAATGGTTGATTGGATCAAAATTAATAATAGCAAAACCGAATGCTGATTTCTGCAGATTGTTGTAAAGGGTAGTGATCACATGATCATTAGAATATATGCTGTACATATTATTAACGGATAAATTTTATATAAATTGGTTAACTCCTTTATAAGCTTTAGCTTTTTTTTGGATACATGACATCATTGAATATATACAAACCAATTATTACGAATTCAGCCGGATCTTCTAAATAAGAATAATCATCATCTGGTTCCATAGCAAGCCATTGTTCACGGGGAATAAAATTGGTCAAATAATTTTTATCTACATTATATGGAAATGGTAAAAGTACTGGTCAAATACATTGATTTAGAACGCTTAACTATTACCTGATTTAAAATGTTGTGGGATTTTTTCATCAATTTGTTCATTCAGAAGATTATGTGTAGCTAGTTTGCTCTTGGCAATATTTGTGTTGTTTTCACTTTTGTCGGTTTTAATTATAAGATCACCTTTTATTTTTATTATATTACCCAATATAATATTTGACGAGTTATTTATGTTGATGTCACCAAACGAAGTATTTGGAAAATTTCGCATTAACTTTTCTTCAAATAAAGCAACATCATTGGGTGTTGATAATTCTTTTAAGTCTCTATATTGCTCTTCGTCAAAACTGCTATCTGGGAAAATAAAGAGAAAATGCTTTAGAACAAAACAATTAGGTACGCATGATAATGGGAATCCCCATTCAGATGATGTATTTATATTCAATCTTACCAGAAACTGAGTCACTAGATAGAATTGATTCCGATCGATTCAATATACTGCTCACACTTTCAAAGTCTTCCATGTCAATTCTTGCAAAAGATTTGTACAATTGATTTTTTTTAATTGTTAATTTTGTATAATTCCTTAATCTCACAGAAGTATAACAGACCGGAAACCAGAGCAACTTACTTTTTGTATGCAAAGCGTTTATGTTGTTTTTTTTATTAAACTCGCCAATGTTGCCAGTTAATCTCATAGTACATTTGAGATGATCTAATTGCCTGTTCGCAAAAATTATCTACACGTAGAAAAATTAGCAAATCAAAAAATATATACGGACGAAAATCAGCCTGGCACCCACCACCAGGGATTGCCTATATAATTCTACTAAAGACAGTCGGAAATAATATAACAACTTGTTTGTTCTTGTTTATGTGAAAAAGCTACAACCCATAAAGTCCGGTATGTAGCAATGTACTTCTTATAGGTGGGTATGATTGTTCCTTTTTCGAGTTGAAAACCACTTTATTTTCGCGATTACTTTCCTTAAATAATCAAAATTATAAATGAAAACAAACTTATTCATGTAAAGTCTTGCCGAAATCTAGAGGAACAAGAAACTGTGCATAAATTGAGTTAATTTATCTGATTTATATTGAACTGTTTTAATAAAGTAACCGCGAAAATTTCAACGCGAAAAGCGAACATAGTACTTACCTTTAGCCGCTAAAAGCGCTAAAGTGAAAACTAAATCAGTAAGAAAAATGCATGAAATTATACATATTTGTTGCAAATTTTATTATAACTTGATGGGGAAAAGCCCAAAGCAAATTTTCACAAAGTTTGTATTCCTTAAATTGGATTATTAAAGAAAAGTAATCGTGAAAAAATGAAGTTTTTAGCGGCTAAACTCGAACTAATACCCACCTTTAGCCGCAAAAATCGTCATTTTTTCACGATTACTTTTCTTTATTAATACATTTTAAGAAATACAAACTTTGTGAAAATTTGCTTTGGGTATTCCCCATCAAGTTATAATGTAATCTGCAACCAATATGTATGACTTTTTTTACTGATTTAGTTTTCACTTTAGTGAAAATTAGCGGCTAAACTCGAACTTAATACTCACCTTATGGGAGCAAAATGTTAAAAATCGACGCCTAACGCGATTTCTTAGTAATTATACACACATAGAAAAAATACTGATGTTAATAGAAAACACTTACTGCAGTTTATCAGCAGACAAAAAACTGCCGTTTTAGCATTTGTTTTGTTAAAACATAACAGCACATATACAGCTGAAAGGCAGTAGTTTAATTTTTCGGCTGATCCAAATAAAAATTATAAATTCACTGCGGTTTATCTGATAAGAGAATTACTGTTACAAAAATATGAGTATGCAATAACATTTCTAAATAAGTTGTTCTTTTCAATATGTGACCCCACACGAAGTTCAAATTACATACTAAGTAAGATATTTTTTAAATTAAACAGACCATGAGATTTTTATACACTAAACTTTTATGTACACAGTCTCACATAAGTTTACATACCCTTGAGTTTTTTACCTCTTAACTAAACATGTTTCTTGTTGTTGTTTATAACCCATACCAAAAAAATCTTCTTGAAAATTAACAATTACCTTGATTTTCAAATTAATTTACTAAAACTACAGGATATATATGCATAGTTTTTAAAATTTGATTATTTAATGAAAATATAAATTATTTATTTAATACAATTAGAAACAAAAAGTTATATTTTTATTTTGCTTCTACAGATTTATTTTTGATTTTAGCGACTAAACTCAAACTTAGTACCCGCCTTTACAGGTAATGGAAATTTCCGCTAGAGGTGTGTTTACTGAAAAAGTCATAAAATTATTTGATCCAATTAATGTTTAATAGAATTTTTTTCAATCACAGAAATGATAATATCAATAAAAATCATTAATTAAAAAATTAGTTTTTCCGATTAAAGAATTATTTTTATTCAACATTAAATGATTCAATTCTTTTTTATGATCGATTTTTTAATAAAAAAAATTGATCAAATTAAATGTTTAATTCAATTAAAATGCTGATTGGACTTATGAGTTGCATTGCTTTATTGCTAATGAAAATCTTCCGAAATTTTCTCTATTATTTATATTTTTTGCCATAGGAAATACATGACAAACGTCCACTATTGGAAAACAAAAGAGCAATAAATCAGCAATATGTCTAGTACACTCATAGAAAAAGTCTGCTAAAAACAGCAGTCGATGTCTGCTGTTATATTTTTGTACTTCAGGGCGTAATGAAGAACAATTTATAAAATTTTTAGGTTATACATTTTTTCCCAAATCATATTTAAGAACCAAAAGTAGTTTTTGGTATATTTTTGCACTGTAATGTACTTACAAGCTCCTAAATACGATCAGCAAACATTTTGTTTGCTGTTATGCCTCAATACGATAAATATTCAGATTTTTGGTCAAATACTATAGATATTCATAAAATATTATGTAAATTATGTTAGGATAGCTCCTAAGTTGAATTTTTATTTGTTTTAGCCAAAATAAAACATGTTTTAGTGTAATCGAGCTTCAAAAATAGCAGGAAATGTTTGCTATTTCAGCAAACAGAGACTGCTGTCCCTTTTTCAGCAGACTTTT